>NW_020869045.1:108066-113066 GCF_003789085.1 Penaeus vannamei | reverse complement strand
TACAGGTACACACACATACATACAGCATGGGATTTAGTGAGAGTGCCTTTGTTGATGACAGTGCATTACAGTGCCAACATATGGTCATCTTTGAGGAAGGTGCACATGTGCGTCTGTGTCTGTGTGTGTGTTTGTGTGTATGTATGGACGTATATGTGGATGTTGTTTGTGTGTGAGTGTTTGGATGTGTGTGCGGGTGTTTGTATGTATGTAAGTGTGTTTGTGTGGGTGGATGTTTGTATATATGTAAGTGTGTTTATGTGTGTGGATGTTTGTATGTATGTAAGTGTTTTGTATGTTTGTATATATGTAAGTGTGTTTGTGTGTGTGCGGATGTTTGTATATATGTAAGTGTGTTTGTGTGGTGATGTGTATATATGTAAGTTGTGTTTTGTGTGTGGGTTTGTATGTGTAATATATATGTAAGTGTGTTTGTGTGTGCGCGGATGCTTGTCTATATGTAAGTGTGTTAGTGTGTGGATGTTTGTATACATGTATTTTTTCTGTATGTGCGTGTCTGTGTGTGTCTACGTGTCTGTGTGCGTGTGGATGTACGTTGGTGTCAATGTGTTATCATTAGAGAGTCAGTGAACTAAACACATTCAACTTCCCGACACCTGCTCTCTCTCTAAGACCTGAACCAACTTCTCATAAAAATAATGAATAATAATGATAATAATGATAAATAATAATAATAATGATAATAATAATAATAATAATAATATAAATAGATAATAATAAATAAAATAAGATAAAATAATATTAATAATAAAATAATAATAATAATAATTAATAATAGATAATAATAAATAAATATAATAATAAAATAATAATAATAATAATAATAATAAGTAAATAGATAAAAGAATAAAAATAAAATAAGGTGAAAATCAGCTGATCGAAGCTTGAATAATTCACGGTCTACATTTCATCGATCCAGAGGTTTATTATCCGGGGGAAAATGATTGGCCATTGGCTGTCGTTATTGACGGGAAATCGCCATTTTGCGTCGAACCACAAGAGGAATTTCGGTTTTCATTTGGCTGTTCTATGGGGGGGGGGGGGGGAGGTGTTCCTGCGGTGAGGGGAGGGAGGGTGGGGAAGGGGGGAAGAGAGGAGGGAGAGGGTTATGTTTATATATATATATATATATATATATATATATATATATATATATAATATAATGTGTGTTATATGTGTGTATATATTATATATATGTAGTATTTATGTATGTATATATATATATATATATATATATATATATATATATATATATATGATATATATAGTGTATTTGGTTGTATGTATTTGGTTGTATGTATAATACACACACACACACACACACACACACACACACCACACACACATATATATATATAAATATATATATATATGTATATATATAATATGTATGTATGTACGTATGTATAGGTGTAAAATATATATATATATAATATATATATATATATATTATTATATATACATATATTATAATTTTTAAATATAATATTATTATAGATACATATATATATATATATATATATATATATATATTATATATATATATTCAATTATACAGGTATTATATTATTATCTATTATTACTGAATATACATACATTATATATATTTAATATATATGTATATAATATATATATATATATATATATATATATTTTACATAACAATATATTATTATAAAACACACACTCTTTTCATGGAATATAATATATATACTAAATATTATAATACCTGTGATGGGATAAATACAGCCACACATTTATAGCATGGAGACTGGATAGATACATTATTTACATTTTCAGTCCTGGATTGCGCTGATGTGTGTTAGCCGGAAGTTTGGGCGTTATTTGAGCGGTTGGGAGGTAGTGGCTTTCGGAATCAGTGAGGAATGTCGGGCGGTCGCGTCCGTCGGTGGCTAGCGAGGCGAAGGGTCGAGCGTGGTCTCCGTAGAGTCGGAGTGTTGGGGGAATGGAGGAAAATTTGGGTTGTTAGAAGGGGAGGATTGATTAGTTTTTGTCGTCCAGGCCTATCGGTGCTCTCGCAAAATACAGCGAAATCTAATTCTATTTTTTTTTTCTTTCTTTTTTTCTTAGGAAGCATGGTTATTTAAGATTATTTTCTTTGTCTTTTCTTCGGCGTTGTGATTAAATTCATAAAATTTCTATGTAACTCTAATGGAGATGACGAAATAAAAATAAATAAATAAATAAAATTAGTATAGAAAACGGAAAGATACCGGGATTGGGGGGAGGGGGAGGAGTGTCTCAATCCTGTGTCACCTTTATATCCATTTTTTTATGATTATTATTGACTTATGATTAGGAAAAGAGAGTGTAGACTTACCCTTTGAATTTACTGAAGTTAGTTGATGAGAATATTCCTTAATCTTTATTTGTTTTGCTGAAATTTAAAATATATGTTATATGCCAACTTTTCTTGCATGATAATATAATAAAGAGAATGAACGAGAATTTGATTTATGTTTCTATCATCCATATACCTTCGGCACATTCAGCAGAGGAATAAATTCAAGCCAAGTCAAGTCGTGCAACTCAGTTATTCTTAAAGATTAATTCCAATTTGGTTTTCTCGGGGTCTTCTTCAAACCCAAAACCTCGGGTGGTGGCAGCATTGCCGAACAGGTTTTATTTTTGGACATATATTTATATGTGTGTATACAAATGTATGTATACGTATGGATGTAATATATGTGTATGTATATATATAATATACACATATATAGTGTGTGTTTGTGTGCGTACATATATATGTATATATATATATATATGTATGTATATATATACATATATATACATATATATATACATATATGTATATATATTTATATAAACATTTACATATGTGTGTATATATATATATACATATATATACATATACATACATATGCATACATATGCATACATACACACATATATACATATACATACATATGCATGCATATGCATACATACACACACACACACACACACACACACACACACACACACACACACACACACACACACATACACACAAACACACACATATATATACATATATGTATGTATGTATAGGTATATGTATGTGTATATATGTATACACCACACACACACACACACACACACACACACACACACACACACACACACACACACACACATGTATATATATATATATGTATATATATATGCATACATACATACATACATACATATATACGCACACACATAAACAAGCATGTATTTATGTTCTGTTTGCGTATCATCAGCCAGCACTTAGGTTGGAAATAGGAATTCCGTGAGCAGATAATTGCAGAGTGACAGACACAATTACAGTCAGACGCAATTAAAGAGAGACACATTTCAAGAAAATACCTAATTTTAACTTAATTGCCAGCCATGGGGGGTTTGGGGAACTCTGCTTCCTTATTAGTGGGGAAAGAGAGAGGGAAAGAGGGGGGGAGGGGGATTGGGATGGGGAGAGGAGGAGGGAGAGGAGGGAGGGATGGAGGGGAGAGAAGAAGAGGAAGGTAGGAAAGAGTGGAGAGAGAGAGAGAAAGTAGGGGAGGAGAGGGAGAGAATTGACAGAGAGAGAGTATGTGAGGAAAGGAAGGAGGGGAAAATAGATAAACAGATAGAAATTGAGATAGATTGAGAGATGAAGGGAGGGAGAGAGATAATCAGATATATGAAGGAAGGAAGGTAGGAAAGAGTGGAGAGAAAGAGAGAGAGGAAGTAGGGGAGGAGAGGGAGAGAATTGACAGAGAGAGAGTATGTGAGGAAAAGAAGGAGGGGAAAATAGATAAACAGATAGAGATTGAGATAGATTGAGAGATGAAGGGAGGGAGAGAGATAATCAGATATATGAAGGAAGGAAGGTAGGAAAGACTTGAGAGAAAGAGAGAGAGAGAGTAGGGGAGGAGAGGGAGAGAATTGACAGAGAGAGTGTGTGAGGAAGGGAAGGAGGAACTGATAGATAAACAGATAAAGATCGAGATAGATAGATTGAGGGATAAAAGGAGGGAGAGAGGGAAGGATGGAGAGAGATAATCAGATGTATGAAGGAAGGAAGGTAGGGAAAAGTGGAGAGAGAAAGAGAGAAAGAGAGAGAGAGTAGGGGAGGAGAGGGAGAAATGAGAAAGAAAGAGGGACAGAGGCAAAAGACAAGAAGGAAAGAGAGTAAGAGATAGAGAGGAAAAAAAACATACCAACATAAAGACAGATAAAGATAATGAGAGATAAAAAAAGAAGAAAGGCAACTTCTTGATTGAAAAATATAATGAAAATAAAAAGAAATATACAAAGAAAAACGATAAAAGTAATATACAAAAAAAGATAAAAGTAATATACAAAAAAAAAAGATAAAAGTAATATACAAAAAAAGATAAAAGTGATTTACAAAGAAAAAAAAAGTAATATACAAAAAAGATAAAAGTAATATACTAAAAAATAAACGTAATATACAAAAATAGATAAAATATACAAAGAAAATACAAGGAAAAGAAAATACATGTATTAGCTTCTTTGTCTATCTGTCTGTCTATTGTTATCTCTTTTAATGTGTACTTTGAATAGTGCAAAATCAACAGCTGATCAATAAACAACAGGTCATTGTCGCTAATCACCTTGCAGAATGGGTCATTATCCTGCACAGCTTAATTGCCTTTTTGCAATCTTAATTAAGCTGATAAGATCACGTTTTTTTTTTTTTTTTTTTTTTTTTTTTTTTTTTTTTTTTTTTTTTTTTTTTTTTTTTTTGCCGGCGCCGATGATGTTGATTAAGGTGTGAGGCCATATTTAGGGGGGGGGGCTTGTTATGGGAGGGGGGGGTCAAAATGCGGTGGGTCTTCATTCTCTCTCTCTCTGGTTTTATCTTTTATTTTTCTTGGTGTTTGTGTCTGAGTTTCTCTCTTCTCTTTCTTTCTGTCTGTGTATATCTCTCTGTTTCGGTCTCTCTCTCTCTCTCTCTCTCTCTCTCTCTC
>NW_020869045.1:98066-103066 GCF_003789085.1 Penaeus vannamei | reverse complement strand
ATACGCTCACCTGAACGAATTTATCCTCTCTCTCCTCCAAGCAAAATAATAATATTGAGAATGAAAGGCAGAAAAAAGACGAAATTGTACTCTGCTTACATATGTCAACTATCAAACCTGAGAGCAAGTGTCACTGGTACCACACTCCTCTCCCATTCCTTCAGGTCACAGGAGAAGAAGAAGATGAAGAAGAAACACCCAAACAAACCGGATCCTGTTGCCACAGGTCAAACTATCATCTTAAGAAAGCAGGTGTCACAGGTTCCACCACCCCCCAACAACCGTTCACTCAAAAACACCAACGAACAAAATTATTCACCCCATGGTGCCCTCTTACCCCTATAACGTATGTACCTGACATAGGTCAAACTACTAAGACTCTCAGCCAGTGGTCCAGCAGGATCTCCACCCACCCCTCCACACCCTTTCACCCAAACACACCCTGGAAATATGGCTCCTCAGCTAACTAGCTACCCTTAACGTGTCATTAACAGGAAACAGCCCTAATCACTTCCGAAGGTACATCATAATCGATTACTGAAATATAACCGTGACTAATGAGGAGAATCACACTTTCACCCCCTGAAAATGCCTCCTCTCCTCTCCAAAAACAATATATAAATAATATGGAGAATGACAAGGCTTTGAAGAACAAACAAATATGCACCCTGCTGACATGGGCCAAACTATCAACCTGAGAGCAGGTGTCAGCAGGTTCCACACCCTCCCCTTTCCTGCAGGAAAAGAGAAGAAGCAGACAACAACATGCACCTAGCTGCAGGTGTTTACAGGTGATTCACCCCTTCCAGCTTCCCACATACCCCCTCACCAGAAGCAATGATAATGGCTATACCTCATGTCTCAACATGTAAGAGGAAGAAGATGAAGAGACAAACAAACAAACATGTACCCAGCTGCTGGCAGAGGTCAAGGTAGCCCAATAACAGGTGTTCTTCTTCCTTCTCCTTCTCCTTCAGGGTCGAAAGAGGGTCATTTCCGGCGTGAGTTAGGTCACATAGCTATTCATCGTGTTTAAGCTTGTAGCAAAACAAACTGCGCCATGTACTCAATATACCTTTATCATCTTCAAATATACACTAGCACAAACAACTAGACATGCTTAAATCATACTTGGGCCATATGTCCATCCCCGCGTCACTAAAAACTAACATCTTCCCTCATGCACTCATGCGGCATGATTCCCGAGTTGCCACGACCGTCGCCTCTCCCGGGTGGGGTCGGGCGATATCGATGAGTGCGAGACGGTGTATTCCGGTAACGAGTATGAAGTGCAACCACTTCCAATGCAGTGTAAGAAAATTTGAATCGAGTTTTAATCGACTTGAATTTAATGCGTAAATATAAATGTGGCAACCACCCTTCTCGCATAATTTGCTACATGTCGATGTGTCACATTTGCGAGATAATTATCCGCCACAACAACCGATACATTTCAAAACCTGCTCGTTCTCTGTAATATACAAGCAAGCTTGCGAAAATTTGTAAAAGTGCGAATTATTTCATAAACTTGCTTGAGGGCATAAATTCAACCAAACTTTACTTCTCGATCTCCCGCAATCGTCTTTCTCACCTGCCCAAAAATTGCGGTTCAAAGATCGAACTAAGTAACCTCTCCGTCGGCCTACTGTAATTACTTTATCGGGAAACGCCATCTAGGCACCATTTTATAAAAAGTAATGCATACTTACCTTTGATCAAAATATCCCTGTACAAAGAGAAACAACTATTTTTACACCGACATTGAATAAAACTTACTGCTCGACCTCTTCAATATTCTCTGACAAACTTAATATTCATACATGTCACATTACGAAACACTGATATGTCTAAACATCCTCGGCTAAGATATAATGTGTTCACTAATTAATTCACTAATTGCCATAACAATGAAAAACTGTTAAAAGTTTCCTTAGAACAATTTATCTTTTAAAAATATAAAAGAGAAGGTTTTAAGCAATTGTAACACATTTTTTTTAACGTTTAGCCATAGGCTCTGTATCTAAATGAAGACGTTTTAGGATAAAATGATAAACACGTTTGCCCTTTGCCTCTGTCATAGTTTATCATTTTACATGTATTACCACGTTTATCAATTTATATCTTTGTTTAAGAATGCATACATTTTCATCAAGTTACTCGCTAATTGTCGTAGCGACGAAACCGTTAAAGCCCTAAAACCATTTTCACCATCAAATAAAAGAGAGAGAGAAAAATGTATAAAAAGAAGAAGGCCAAGTAATTGTTTAAAATACTATTTGCCGTTTTAGCAGCAGATTCTTTATCAAAGCAAAGGACTTTTATATGATATGAACAGTTTGAGGATAAAATAACTCTTTTGTCATAGAACTTTTATAATTTTACGTCTATTGGACACAGATAATTCCGCCTAAAACCGGGATTATCAATCAAGGATAAATTTAACTCCAAAGGAGTAGAAAAGTGTACATGAACAGCCTCGAATTACAAATAGGTCTTAGCAGTTGGCATGCGAAGATTTCTTTTTCTTAAACCAAGTCATCAGTAAACTATATATTTCCATAATCATCATATTACTTGCAAACAAAGGCACTTACTTTTTCTTTCTATGCGTCTGCATTAGACATTCCTGATTTTACACGACAGTAAAGGGGCACAATGGCGAGCAACATAGAGTCCAAGGATTTTATAGAGGAAAGGTTAAATTACACACCTAAAAAGAAAAGTGGCAACCGCGGAAAGCAATATCCTTCATTCTTTTTCCATTAATGGCAAGTAGCAGAAACATTCGTTGTGGGAAAAAAAAAACGCTTAAATGTCATAATAAGGAAAAGAAAAAACCGTCCTTTTACAAACTCAGAGAAGAAAAAAAAGACTTTACTTCAAATCCAAGAAGCGACTGAAATATATATATATACATATGGGTGGACATATTTTTTTTGGCAGGTCATGAAAATCCAGGGCAAAACCATTAAAACGTTCTCGCATTGCTGTCATCTTTAACAGAAGACATGTATATTATCAGTAAAATAAGTTTTGTGCAATTGAATACATTTGTCTTTCATGTAATAATAATAACAAAAGGCAATTGTGCATTAATACAACTAATGTCTTATTCCTTTAAAGATGTCCTTCTAAACAGTGATGATGCTTTGTCCAATATACAGGTGAGGGAAGACCTTACCTGGCATTTTTTTATGAATATTTTTTTATTTCTTATTTCCAAAATGATCAATTCTGGTTGAAAGAAGTCTTTGTGTGCATTTGTTTGTTTGTGCATCTGTGTATTTGTTTGTTTGTGCATTTGTTTGTTTGTTTGTGTATCTGTGTATTTGTTTGGTTGTGCATCTGTGTATTTGTTTGTTTGTGCATCTACGTATTTGTTGTTCATGCTACGCATTTGTTGTTTGTGCATCTGTGTATTTGTTTGTTTGTGCATCTGTGTATTTGTTTGTTTGTGCATCTACGTATTTGTTTGTACATCTACGTATTTGTTTGTTTGTGCATCTGTGTATTTTATTTGTTTGTTTGTGCATGTGTTTCTTTGTTTTGTTTTTTATGTGTGCGTCTTCATTTGCATGTCTTTGTTTGTTTGTGCATCATCTGTTTGTTTGTTTGTGCATGTGTTTCTTTGTTTTGTTTTTTTATGTGTGTGTCTTCATTTGCATGTCTACGTGTCTGTATGGATGTAGGCCTACCGCCTTTCGTCTCCCTGGCGGACTTCCCAAAAATAGAAATGTCGAGAGAGGTCAAGATCTGCTTTTTTTTATGCATATCCTTAACCTTCCCGTCTGTTTCATTAATATTTATCAACACAATAACATTGGATTGAAAAGAGGGAAAGGAGAGAGAGAGCGAGAGAGAGAGAGAGAGAGAGAGAGAAGAGAGAGAGAGAGAGGAGAGAGAGAGCAGGAGAGGAGAAGAGAAAGGAGAGGATAGAAACAAAGAGGATGAGAGGAAGGGAAGAAAGAAAGAGAGAGAGGGGGAGAAGAAGAAAGAGAAGAATGAGAAGAATAGACATCAGAGACAGAGGGAAAGATAAGAAAGATATAGATAAGAAAGAGATAGATAGAAATAAGATAGGATAGAATTACAAGAGAGAGAGAGAGAGGAGAAGAGAAAAAGAAGACAAGAAAGAATAGAGAGAGAGAAGGCAGAAAGAAAAAAGAGGAGGAGGGTAAAGGAATCAGAAAGTAGAGAGAGAGAGAGAAGAGAGAGAGAGAGAGGAGAGAGAGAGAGGCAGAGAAGAGAGGAGAGAGAGAGAGAGAAAGAGAGGAGAGGGCTGGAGGGGGGTTGGGAAAGAAAGAGAGTTGGAATAAGAAACAAAGAGAGAAATGAGATCAAGAGAAAGAGAGACAGAGGGAAAGAGAAAGAAGATAGAGGAGGAAAGAGAGAGAAGAGGTAGGGGGCGGAGAAAAGGATAGAGAGAAAGTAGAGAGCAGAGAGAGAGAGAGGAGAGAGAGAGAGAGAGAGAGAGAGAGAGAAGAAGAGAGAGAGGGGGGGAAGAAAGAAAGAAAGAAAGAAAATGGAGAGAGAGAGATAGAAGAGAGGAGGAGAGAAAGGAGAGAAAGAAAGAGAAAGAAAGAGAAAGAAAGAGAAAGAGAGAGAGAGAGAGAGCGGGGCTAAGTGGACATCGAAATTGGATCAAGATCTTCTTTTGTGAGTGGGCTGAGGATAGTGCCATATAAGGGCAAGGGTGGAGGCGAGAGCAGGTATACTTTCACTCTTTATGTAGATAAGGGATGGAGATATGCAGTGTGTGTGTGAGTGGAGTGAGTGTGAGTGTGTAAGGGGTGTTATACTTTCTGTACGTGTGTGTCTGTGTGTGTGTAGTTGAGAGACGAGAGGAGAGAGAGAGAGAGAGAGAGAAGAGAGGAGGAGGAGTCTTGTGTAGTGTGTGTGTGGTGTTGTGTGTGTGGTGGTGTGGTGTGTGTGTGTGTGTGTGTGTGTGTGTTGTGTTGCGGTGTGTGTGTGTGTGAATTGGTGTGTGTTTGTGTGTGTGT
>NW_020869045.1:95000-97469 GCF_003789085.1 Penaeus vannamei | reverse complement strand
GTACTATATATATTATATAAATATATATATATATATATATATATAATATACTATTATATATATATATTATATATATTATATGTATATAATTATGTATTCTCTGTACAATCTTCGTGTGTGTGTGCTTGGGTCTGTTTTTGCATGTATGTGTGGTGTGTGTGGTGTGTGTGTGTGCGCGCGCCGCATGTGTGTGTGTGTGTGTGTGTGTGTGTGTGTGTGTGTGTGTGTGTGTGTGTGTGTGTGTGTGTGTGTGTGTGTGTGTGTGTGTGTGTGTGTGTGTGTGTGTGTGTGTGTGTGTGTGTGTGTGTGTTTGTGTGCTGTAGTGTGTGTGTTTCTATGTGTGTGTGTAACATAGATTAATGTAGATCGCGAACATGAGGGGCTTTATCAGCATATTCCATTCCATCCTTTATTCGATTGAGATCCTCCCGAGCGTCCTGCAGTAAAACCGATATCGATGAAACTATCTCCGTTTTGAATTGCCTTTGCGGTCATTCTTTTATGCTCGCTGCGCTGCTTAACGAGCAAAAAGTGGACGTGTTTGCGTGGTTGTGGTCGCGAGGGCGCTGGCGCCGACTATTGTGGTGAGAGGGGGGGCGGGCCTTCGCTCCTCTCCGCTGCCCAGGTACCTCCGCCCTTCAGCCCCAATCTTGTTCTAGTTCCTTTCGGTTTGTTTACAGATCCTCCTCCTCCTCCTCCGTGCGCAGGGGCAAGGTCCGTGCCGTGAGCCGCCGTTTGCCCCCGTCGGCCAAGCATCTCGTCAGACAGCAGCGCCTGCTGCAGGAGAGCTTGTATGTCGTCGGGTCATAAAAGGTGCAGCGCGCATTTCCACCGCAGTGAAATAACAGCATCCAGCAGCAATATATTTTAGCCTCACCTCACCTTACAGTATGACCGCATGGGTACTTACACTAATCAAGGGCTCCTTAAACAAGGTAAAAAATTGCAGAAAAAATCCTGCCCAGTCATAAACGTAATGTAACTCCGGTGCCTTACCCTGTGTGCCCGCTCGCCTCGGCTCCCACGAAACCCAGAGAGGCTGAACACAAATGTTTCTGGGATTTTGAAACGAACACGTGGGTTTTATTATTTTATGTTTCTAAAAGAGCTACCTTCAGAATGGGATCTTTTTATGTATTCTTATTGTTTAAATGTCCTACTCTTTTTACAGCACTTTTTTTAGAATCTGCCTTGTGGCCGCTCATTTCCTTCGGGTTTTGTGCCATAACTGTGTCGGCGTCGGACTACAAATCTTCGGTCTCTGAAAAGAAACAATCTGAGAAATCTAAGACTTAATCCGGTTTGCGGAGTCTAATCTTTTTATTATCCTCTTTATGATTAGCATTAGCATGGCGCTTAGCATAGTACTGTGCTGTAGTTACGATTGGCATAGATCTGTTCTTTATTCATGACCATATGCCATTCTGCTGACAGGAAGAGTTTACAAGGCGAGCGAAGGGAGAGAGAAGGAGTCAGGTGCGGTAGACGGCGTCGGGAAAGTTTGTATGAGAAGAACAAGGGAAGGAAGCATCGGGATGTCAGAATGTGCCTGTGTCTGTGTGAGTGAGCGAGTGACTGAGAGAGAGAGAGGAAGGGAGGGAAGGAAGGAGAGAGAGAGAGAGAGCTAGGGAGGGAGGGAGGGAGGGAGGGAGGGAAGGAAAGGAGAGAGAGAGAGAGAGGAGAGAGAGAGAGAGAGGAAGGAGAAGGAAGAGGAGACAGAGAGAGAGAGAGAGAGAGAGAGAAGGAGGGAGGGAAGGAAGGAGAGAGAGAGAGGGGGAGGGAATTTTAGGAGAGAGAGAGGGAGAGAGAGAGAGAGGGGGAGAGAGAGAGAGAGAGAGAGAGAAAGAGAGAGAGAGAGAGAGAGAGAGAGAGAGAGAGAGAGAGAGAGAGAGAGAGAGAGAGAGAGAGAGAGAGAGAGAGAGAGAGAGAGAGAGAGGGTGGGGGTGGGGGGAAGGGAGGGAGGGAAGGAAGGAGAGAAAAAGAGATAGAGAGAGAGAGAAGGAAGGAGAGAGAGAGAGTCAATGTGTGAGTGAAGAAGAGAGATAGATAGTTGGTGAGAGAGAGAGAGAGAGAGAGAGAGGGGGGGGGGGGTAGGGTTCAGTGAAGGAGTGAGCGAGAGAAGAGGGAGGCAGAGACAGACAGACAGAATGTATGTGTGTGTTTCTGCCTGAACGTGCATGCCTTGGTCTTTTTTTTCTAACTTTTAAAAAATATTTCCAACAGTTTTGAAGAATAAACTGAATAGATTATTACATAGATGATTATAGGAATGGAAATGTATTGTTAGAGCACTAGTATTGATTATGCTCTTATCATTATTAATGTCAATATCATTATTATCGTTACTGATAATATCAATTACTGTTATCAATAATATCAATATGTTTTCCATTATCATTATTATCATTAACAGTGTTATTATTACCATTGTCGTTTTTATCATCATTATCATTACTAGTGATAGTTGTA
>NW_020869045.1:82500-87500 GCF_003789085.1 Penaeus vannamei | reverse complement strand
TATATTTCCTGTTCTTATCGCTGATTCTCTCCCGCCAAGAGCGTGATCTTCCCTTAAATCAGCGGGCGTGTGTCGGCGCCGCTCGCCGTCGCGTCGCGTGGCCGCTGCGCCGCCGCCCGCGCCCTTGACCGCCGGACGGCCGCCGCCCAACAAAGAAACTGCGCCCGAGACAACGCCGTCTAATCCCATTGAGAGGTTTCAATAGACTTTTTGGAATACACTCATTTCGGCAGCAAATATGCAAATCTCCACAAAAATCCATTGGCGCGCCGGACTAAAACTCCTTCCCGTATCTAATAGCCATGAAGCCAACCAAACAGGCAAGACTCATAAATTCCTGGTGACGTGAATGGTGTTTCCCCCACGTCATCTGCCGCAGCGTATTGGGCGGGTCGCTCTCTCTATCTCCACCTCAGATACCGCCCTCCCCGCCCCCCTCTCCGTCCTCCTCCACCTCCTCCTCTTTTCTTCCTCCTTCTCTCTCTCCTCCTCTTCCTCTTTCTCCTACTTCTCTTTCTCCTCCTTCTATTTCTCTTCCTCCTCCTTCCTTTCGTCTTTCCTCTTACTCCTCTTTTCTCTTCCACCTTTTCCACCTCTTCTTTCTTCTCCTCTTCCTTCTACACCTCTTCCCCATTTACGTCCTCTTCTTCTTCATTCCCTTCTCCTCCTCTTCCTCATTCCTTCTCCACCATCTGTCCTTCTTACATCATCGACTTCACCTCATTTTCTTTCTCGGAATTACCCTCACCCCCCCCTCCCCGCCACCCTCCCTTGCCTCCTTCTACTCTCTAAAATCACTTTCACCTTCATTCCTCCTCCTCCTCCTCCTCCTCCTCCTCTTCCTCCCGCCGTTTGCCTCCTCCCTCACCCTCGCTTTCTTCCTTTCCTCGTCTTCCACGCTCATTCCTCTCTTTCATTCCACCCTTTCCTATTCCCTTTTACGTCATTCCCCGTCTTCATTGTCCTCTCCCTCTCCCACTCTTTCTGCTTGACTGACGAAGATGCCCGAATTGGGGTGGTGTGTGTGTGGGCGTGTATGTTTGTTTGTTTATGCGTGTATTTGTGTGCGTGTGCGTGTGTGTATTTGTGTGCGTGTGCTTGTGTGTGTGTTTGTCTTTGAGTGTGTGTGTGTGTGTTTGTTTCTGTAGCAAGAAACGAGTATACGGATGTACCGTTTTTTTTTTTAAGCTAAATTCCACGTAAAAAAAAAAAAAAAAAAAAAAAAAAAAAAAAAAAAAAAGTATTTCACAAGACGAGTAAGTGTGGGAATCGCACAAGACTTCGTTGCGTCTGCGAGAAAAGCAAAACTGCAGACAAGCCGCGTGGGCGAATGAGGAATGATGTGTGTGTGAGGGACGGAATAGTCAGAAGGGCGGAGATAGATTGTGTCGAAGGGAGGGCGCTGAACGGCGTGTAAAGGGTGTTATAGAAGTGGGAAAGAGTGCGTCTACAGGAGAGGGGGAAGGGCAGAGCGTGCGAGCGTACGACATGCAACACAAGATAAGGGAAGAAGCGAGAATACAGAAGCAGAGGCATCGAAGGAAGTCCCGGGAAAAAGAGATTGCATTTTACTGTGAAAGAGAAATAACAATAAAGGGGAAGATAGTGAAACGTGAGGGTTGTATTGATGATTGATGACGGTGATGATGGTGATGGATAGTGCGGTTGGTAGCGGTGATGCGAGCGGTGATAGTGAGGCTCTGTTTGCAGTAATGAAAGGGCAGGAAGGCGGCGGTGAGAGCAGGGATATCGATGTGAGAGTGATTGTGAGTGTGATTGGTGAGGGCGTCCTTTCCCGCGGACGGGGCTGGAGGAGTCGGTGAAGGAGGGCTGACGACCCAATAGGCGAGGGTGTCAGGGTAATACCGAGACCAGGGTAGAGTACTTGTTGTGGGAAACGTGACTGGGAAATGAGGCTCAATGTTCTTGTTATGACATTTGCACCAATACAGATCATTGCATGCTTGCATGTACACACACCACGAAACGGAAGCAACACACGAACGGAAAGCACACACACACCACGAACGGAAGACCAACACACCACACTCCAACACACTCACCGANTCTCTGTTACTCTCCCCCTTTCTCTTTTCCCTTTCGTCTCTCTGTGTCCTTGTTTATGCCTGACCAAATTTCTAAACAAGAACATGCAGTAAGATAATGTGATAGTCTAGACTTAACCCTAAAAGACCAGCATTTATCAGGAAGGTTCCATTTTATGCAGATCTAAAATTACCCATAATTCAAAAGAGAATCATTGAACCCGAGCTTTCCCTTTTGGAAGCTCAACGTAATTGAAAGGCCAAGGTTTACTTGTCGGTCAATTTTGTGACAAGACGCACGCACACATGACCGCACGAGGAATGCACAATACACACGCACACATGATATGTAAGACACCACGCACATGCATACGCACACATGAACACGCACATGAATATACAGATGCACTGGGCGGGGACATGTGCTGGACGCCACACACACACACACACGATTGCACCACACCACACACACACACACACACAACACACACACACACACACACACACACAACACACACACACACACACACACACACACACAACACACACACACACACACACACACACACACACACACACACACGTTTACACGTTTATTTGTCTTATCCCTTAACCACAAAGAAAGAGAGACAGAGACAGACAGACAGACAGATTCATAACTATTCTGTATCATTAAAAATGTTAGAAGTTCACAACAATATACATACATGGATATTTTAAGTCCTGTGAAACTATGAGTGATATAAAAGGATTAATAAACCGCAAAAAGAGAATTTTATTAAAGTATCTAATTCCACATTTTAACACCAAAGAGCAAAGTGATCTTTATTAGAAACCATAAGAATATCAGAACATTTTTCATTTCATTTACTTGTTTCCCTGTTTCCTAAAAATGAAACAGGAAAACAGAAACGTACATAGATCAGAATAGAATAAATCTCCCTTTAAACAAGGTTATTTTAACCCAGAATATTTTTTTTTTTTTACATCCTTCTGATTACAAATACCTGAAATAGTGAAAATTGTATTTGAACATTTTCTTCGTAGTTCCGGTTAGAGTTTTGATGTCTTGAAAATCTTCAGTATCTTTTGGATTGTCTATAAAAAAGCATCTTGGGACAAAGTGGGCGCGCGCGCGAGAGAGAGAGAGAGAGAGAGAGAGAGAGAGAGAGAGAGAGAGAGAGAGAGAGAAAGAGAAGAAAGAGAAGAGAGAAAGAGAGAGAGAGAGAGAAAGAAAGAAGAGAGAGATAGATAGATAGAGGAGAGAGTAGAGAGAGAGAGAGAGAGAGAGAGAGAGATGAGAGAGAGAAGAGAGAGAGAGAGAGAAGAGAGAGAGAGAGAGAGAAGAAGAGAGAGGGAGAGAGAGAGAGAGAGAGAAGAAGAGAGAGAGGAGAGAGAGAGAGAGAGAGAGAGAGAGAGAGAGAGAGAGAGAGAGAGAAGAGAGAGAGAGAGAGAGAGAGAGGAGAGAGAGAGAGAGAGAGAGAGAGAGAGGGAGAGGGAGGAGGAGAGAGAAAGAAGAGAAGAGAAGAAAAAATCATAATGATAGCGAGACAAAGAAAAAATATATATCTTATAGCTTAGTGCATTCTCACAGGAAAATACAATACCCCGATAAGATAAGATAGATAAAACGAAATAAAAACTTTCCCTTTTTATCTCTCTCTGTGTCTGAAATATCTCCATTAGATGGCTTGCACTGATTTTTTTTCCTTTTTCTTTATCGATCAAGAAACAATTCTTCAAGAGGGATCACTCCTCTTGAATGTTGATAAGGGTGATTCTCGCATAATTTGTATTCACGTCTCGCCTGGGGGGTATCATATAATTTGCGAAGGATTGGGAGAGAGAGAGGCTGATAGCGAGATTGATAGGCTGGTAGACGGGGAGATAGGGAGGGAGGGAGATAGGGGAAGAGGGAAGGGGAGGGGAGGGATGGAGGGAAAGAGAGAAGGAGGGAAGGAGGGAAAGAGAGAAAGAGGGGAAGGAGGGAATAGGGAAGAGGGAAAGGGAAGAAAGGGAAGGGAAGGCGAGAGGTGGGGAAGGATTGGGAGGGAGGGAGGAAAGGAGTGAAGGAAGGGAGAGAGGAAAGGAGTGAAGGAAGGAGGGAAGGAGGGATGGAGGGAAAGAAAGAGGGAAGGAGGAGAGACGAGGGAGAAGGAGGGAGGGAGGGAGGAAAGAAGGAAGAAGGAGGGAAGGGAAGGAAGGAAGGCAATCAGGAAGGAAGGAAGGAAACAGGAGGGAAGGAAGGGAGGTGGGCAGGTTAGCAAACAGGCTGGTAGACAGGTAGAAAGGCAAACACAATAGGCAAACGAAGCTGTAGACAGGTAGGAAAGCAGGTAAGCAGGCAGGTAGGAAAGCAGTAAGCAGCAGGTAGGAAAGCGGTAAGCAGGCAGGTAGGAAAGCAGGTAAGCAGGCAGACAAAGCTTTTAAAAGACAGGAAGGAAGGCACATAGACAGACAAAAGCTACGACTTGCAAAACTGAACAGATCCTAATTCCTTCAACGTATTTTGTCAATGAGAAAGAGACAGAGACACAGACAGACGAAGTAAAATAACAATGATAAAATGAATAACTAGAAAGAAAAGAAATAATAATAATAATAGCAAGGCAAAGAAAAAAAAGAATATCTTATAGCTTACTGCATTCTCACAGGAAGATACATTACCCCGATAAGATATGATAGATAAGACGAAATAAAACTTTTACTTTTTTTTATCTCTGTGTGAAATATCACTGAAGCATCGGAAATCATTCACCCACTCACATCCACATTCACAATAGTTCACGTCAACCTCACGTCAACCTCACGTCACACGTCAACCTCACGTCAATCTCAAGTCAACCTCACGTTAACCTCACGTCAACCTCACGTCAACCTCATGTCAACCTTACGTCAATCTCACGTCAACTCACGCCAGCCTCACGTCAATCTCACGCCAACTCACGTCAACGT
>NW_020869045.1:62500-77500 GCF_003789085.1 Penaeus vannamei | reverse complement strand
CCCCACAACCAGAAAGGAGTTAAGAGATAAGATAAATCCCTTATCTCTCCGTAACCCGGCCGCTAATCCCCCCCCCCCCACGCAGCGAGAAAGCAGATTCCTTGAGCGGGGAACAAGCACAGCCTCCGGGAATCCGTTAGAGGCTGGAATGCTGTCTTCGGCTGGCGCGATTCCAAAAACCTGGACTCGCTCTCAATGCTCCGGGAATTACCTTTTCATACCCGAAAACCCATCAAAAGAAAGAGAGAATGGGGGGAGAATGAAATAAAAGGAGGGAGAGGAGGGAGAATAACAAAAAGGGGAGTGAAGGACAAAGAGTTAAAGGGAAAATAAAGAAAGGAACGGATTTTCCTTGCCCGTTCGACAGCTGGACTATCAAAAGTACATTTCGTCTGAAGTGCAAATCGGGGAATCATGGCCATTATCGTTAAATTTCGTACGGAAAGGTTGCTTTTAGACGGATCTGGATATCTATAATTCGACAAATGCATCCAAATATATTTGGTTTAGTTAATAATATATTATGGACGGTAATTCTAACTTTCACAATCCATAGGAATAATTTATCATATCCGTCGTGCCCACTTATACATTCATTTAATCACAAAAAGTCAAGCCTCCGTTACGTGTCGAACCAAATGCAATCCTAAGATCATTTTATAATTTTATTTATAATATCATATATGGACGGTAATCTATTCCACAATCCAAGTAAAATCATTTTATCATTATCACGTCGTCCCGGCTTACATCCTCATTTAAATTCCACAAAGTCAGCCTAGCCGTTAACGGAATGGTTTTTCTCCTCAAACATGGATTCGCGTAGGCTTCAGAATAAATGCATTTGCATTGAGTACAAGAAAGCGCTGCAACGTGTATAGAGAATCAAACCTCTACATTCAAAGGATTAGGATCGGTCCTTTCTCCTATTCGAGCTCTTATACAACGCTTTCCACCAAAACGAAACAATTCGAGACTCGGGAATTCATAGGTACAAAAAAACGAATGACAAAACCAATCGCTCCGCAACATTCCGCAAGAGGAGAAAGGAGAGGGGGAAGGAGGGAAAAAGGAGGAGGAAGGGAGGGAAGAAGGGGAAAAGGAGAGGGGGGAGGGAGGGAAGGAGGAGGGAAAAGGAGAAGGGAGAGGGAGGGAAAGGAAACAGGAGGAAAGGAGAGGGGGAGGGAGGGAAGGAAAAGGAGGGAAAAGGAAGAGGGATATAGGAGGGNAGGAAGGGAGGGAAAAGGAGAGTGGGGGGGAGAAAAGGAGGAGCGGAGAGGGAGGGAAATAGGAGAGAGGTAGGGAGGGGAAAAGGAGAATGGAGGGAGGCGAGAAGGGAGAGGGGGAGTGGAGGGAGAAGCGAAGGAGGGAGAACAGGAGAGGGAAGAAAGAGAGAGACAGACAGAGAGAGAATGATGGAAAAAGCAGCCATTATTATCCTTGGGCGAAGGAATGAACGGGTTTGGGAGGGTATATCCGAGTCCCGGATCAGATTTCCTTGCCTGGAGATAAGGGAGATAAGGCCCGGAAGTGCGTGTGTTCCGCGAGAGGGCAGGTGATGATAGGGCTCCACTCGATCACGGAAGATAACGACGTGTTAAATGGCGATTAGTTGCAGGAACGAGGCAGCGGCCCACAACGACCGTACGGTACTTGAATCCTAACGCTGCAATTAGTCAGTTAACGACCCTAAATATTTGGTGCACGTCTTCTGCACGCTGTTTCGTTCTTGTTTTTCGACTTTTTCTTATTTTTCTCCTTTTCTTTACCTTGAAGAATTATTGGATTGGAGTATGGTGGTTGGTTTGGGGGTAGGGGGGGTACAAGGTTTTTCTACTCTCCTTTTTTCTTTCTTTCATTTTTCTTATTTATTTATCTATTTATCTATTTGAACGAGGGAAGAGTTAAAGCTCAGGTTCTGTTTAAAACGTTATTTCAAATACCTTTCAAGTTTTCTTATATGGGATTTTTTTTTAGGCCTCCTAGTTTCAGACCTTGATTGTTATTGAGTATATTATGAAATACGGAAGGAGAGGGGAAAAGGTAGACAAAGCAGAGTAAGAAGGTGAATACTATACATATCATACATAACATACATACATACCATATGTAATATATATATATATATATATATATATATATATATGTGGTGTGTGTGTGTGTGTGTGTGTGTGTGGTGTGTGTGTGTGTGTGTGTGTGTGTGTGTGTGTGTGTTGAATGAGTGAGTTGAGTGTATGTGCGTGTGTGTGTGTGTGTGTGTGTGTATGTGTTTGAGTGATGAGTGAGTGAGTGAGTGAGTGAGTGAGTGAGTGCTTGTGTGTGTGGTGTGTGTGTGTGTGTGTGTGGTGTGTGTGGTGTGTGTGTGTGTGTGTGGTGCGTGTGTGTGTGTGTGTGCTGGTATGTGAGTGTGTGTGTGAATGAGTGAGTGAGTGTGTGTGTGTGTGAGTGAGTGAGTGAGTAAGTGATGTGTGTGTTTGTGTTGCGATCGTTCGTACTCGTCCGTCCGTTCGTGCATATGTACGTGTGTGTGTTGTGTTTATGTGTGTGCGCGTGTGTATTATGTGTATGGGGAGCCTAGAATCCCTCGCTTAAACAGACCGCGCTTGTCCACACGGTCTCAGCAATAAGGTAAATAAGGGTCAGGAAGGTTCAATAGGACGCGGAAGAGTACGGATTTCTCAGAACGGGAGCTGAAAGGGTTTAGACGTCGGTAAGCATGCTGGCAGGCAGAAATGATGGGGCGAGGTGAGAGAAGAAAAGGGAGAATGGTGAGGGACAGGAATGGAGGGAAGGGATTGAGGGGGAGATGAGGAGAAAGGGAAATGGGAGGGAGGGAAGGTAAGAAGGAAAGGGAGAGGGAGGACGGGAAGAGGGAGGATTAGAAGGGGAAGGTAGGGGAAAGATGGAGGGAAGGAGGGAAGGAATGGGAGGGGAAGGGAGGGCGGTTAAGGATCAAGGGATAAGGTATGGAAAGATGGGAAAAGGCGAGAGAAAAGGAGAAGAGGAAGGAGAAAAGGCAGAGGGCGAGTGAAGGGAAGGATAGGAAGGATGGGAAAGGGGGATGAGAGGAGAGGGAGAGAAAGAGAGGAGGAAGGTAAGAGGGAGGTAAGGGAGGAGGGAAAAGTAGGAGGGGGAGGGAAGGAGAAAGGAGACAGAATAGACTGGGAGGGAGAGAGAGGAGAGAGGAAAGAGCGGAAGAAGGCGAAGGAAGGGAAAAGGAGAGGCGGGAGGAGAGAAAGGAGAGAGGAGGGGAAAAAAAGTAAAGATGGGTAAAAGCGAGAGGGGTGAGGGAGAGAGGAAGGAAGGAGGAAGAGGGGAGGAGAAAGGAAGAAGAAGGGAAAAGAAGAGATGGGCAGGCGGTGGGAGAGAGAGGAAAAGGAGAGGCAAAGCAGGAGGGGACGTTAGGGAAAAAGGAGGGGATGGAGGGGAAGGGAAAGAAAGGGGAGGGAGAGGAAAGAGGAGGGAGGGAAGTAGGGAAAGGGAGAGGGGAAGGGAGGAAGGAGAGAGAGAGAAAAGAGAGAGGGAGTGAGGAAAGGAAAAAGAGGGAGGATGGTGGAGGGAGAGAGTATGAGACAGAAAGAAAGAAACAAGAAACAGAGACAGTGAGAGAAAGAGAGAGAAACATAGAGACAGAACGAAAGAGAGAGACAAACAGAAAGAGAAAGAGATACCATGAAATCTTCTACTGCTCTCCTTTCTATCTTTCCCAAAGTTCTCTTTTATGGCTTTAGGAATTCAGTCCATTTCTTAGATTGCTGAATCCGAGTCTGCCCGTGATTAAATCTGAAAGGTTTTGCAGTGAAACCTTCCGCTAAAGAGTGAGAACTATATTCAATGTAGGGGACGCGAGATGGCTTGTAAGGAAATATTTTCGGGGAATTCAGATAGGCTAAAGTATATTCTAGTAGATTTAAAGGATTCATTTCATTGGTGGGTACAGTTTGTCTAATTTGGAAAATGGAGTTTGATGCTGTGGGTTTGTGTTCCCGGTTTTTTATTTTCATGTGCTTCTTTCGTTTTTTTTTTTTTTGTTTCCTTAGATTTTTTCAATATTTTTGTTTCTTCTAACGAAAATTTTCCTATTCCTTTTCTTTTTTTTTTCTTACATTGTTTTTTCAGTGTGATGCGTTTGCTGCCTTCTTTTCTATGATATATGTACTACTCTCTCCTCTCTTCTCTGCTTTTTGCTCTCTACCTCCTCCTTTCTCTCTCTCCTCTCTCTCTCTCTCTCTCTTTCTCACTACTTTCCTCTTTCCCTTTCTTTCCCAATCCTTTAACCCCTCCCTCCCTCCCCATCCTCCTTCCTTCCACTCCTTTCCCCCCTTCCTCTCGCTCTCCCTTCCTATTCCATCTCATATCCCCCTTTTTACACTCTTCCACATCCCACATATCCAACTGCCACAGATATTTAGAACGTTCGAAACGTTGCCAAAAAAAAAAAAAAAAAAAGAAAAAAAACGAAAAAAAAGGAAAAAAAAGAAAAATGCGTAAAATATAACCGTTGCACTTTTTTGGCCCTCGATTCCCCCGTGCCAATTCGTTCCCAATAAAGATGTCAGCAAATATTTAACTACGCGTAATCAATCAGCTAATAACGCGTCATTCTAGATTTTAAAAAGGGGCAAAGAAAGGTTGCAAACGACCGGGAGGTAGGGTTGATGGGGAGGGGGGATCGAGTGAAGCGTCAGTCACGGATGTCACTCTCGCTTCGCAATAACAGACAGAGAGAGAGAGACGACGGAGGAGGGGCGAGAGATGAGAGAGAGAGAGAGAGAGGAGAGAGAGAGAGAGAGAAGGAGAGAAGGAAGAGTGAGAGGACGAAGAGACAGAGATGAGGAGAGAGAGAGTTGGGATGGGGAGAGAGAGAGAAGGGGATGGGGAAAGGAATGACGAGAGGAGAGGAGAGGGAGAGAGGGGATGAGGGGGGGGAATGAGAGAGAGGGAGAAAAGGGAGGAGAGGAGGGGTTGGGTGGGGAATGGGAGGGAAAAGATGAGAGACAGCAGAGGAGAGAACGATTTGGGGTGGAAGAGAGAAGACCAATTGGGATTTGGGATGGAGGCGGAGGAGGAGTGGGGATGGAGAGGGATTGAGAGAGTAGAGAGGAGAGAGAGAGATGATAGAGAGAGAGAGTAGGGGGCAGGAGGAGAGAGAAAGAAGAAGGGATTGGGAAGGAGAGAGAGAGGAGAGAGAGAGAGAGAGAGAGAGAGAGTATAGAGAGTAGAGATGAGAGAGAGTAGGGGGAGAGGAAGAGAAAGGAGAGGGGGACACTGGTGAGCATAGGAGTATGTCATGGTAGCACCCTCCGAGAGAGAGATGGGTGGAACAGTGTGTAGAGATAGGAAGGAGGGTTATATGGGGGTCTGCGTTGAGGGAGGTGACCGATAAATGTAAATGAAGAACGAAAGAGAGAGAGAGAGGAGTCTTTCGCAGGAGACAATAGGGAACTGCTTTATCTGGTATGAGCCCTTCACATTATTGTTAATTGGGCACAAGGGGGAATGAGCCATAGTGTTCTTCTTCTATTACTGTCAGGTGTATGTCAGGAGAGGCACCTTGTGATATAGACTACTTGTCGCTATGGAACATCTTAATTTATATTATTAATTCAAGAAACTTAATGTAAGCTTGGTGGACTAGTGAGTGTAACCGGACAGTCTCTGGCCTAAGGACACATAATACGTAATTTCCCTTGCCTTTTTGTCTCTTTTCGGTATTTGCATGGGGTGTTCTGGTGTTCTTTTGCCTCCCTCGCACACCCCTCATTACTCTGTGTCATCGCTCTCTGCTCATCAGTTTCAATCTCTTCTATCTTCTCTCTTCGGGCTCTTGGGTCTTCTTTCATCCTTTGCTGTCTTCTTCCTGCTGCCTCGTGTTGCTCTTTTGTTGTTTCCTGATCTCTGTCTCTGTCTCTGTCACTCTCGCTCCTCTGTGCTGCGCGTCGCTTTTTTTCCTTTTCCTCCTCTCTTCTCTGCGGCTGGGTCTGTCTCCTCTTCTCTGTTCCTCTTCTCCCTTTCCTCGTTCTTCGTCTGGTCTCCTTCTTCGTCTCTCAACTCACTTCATTGGCGTCCTCTCGGCCTGGTTTCCCTTTCCTCTACGCTGCCTTGCTTTCTGGCTTTCTTCTGTTTTTTCCCCGGGTTTCTCGTGTTTTTTCCTGTGCTTTGCTATTTCACTACACATCCTTCCTCCTCGCGTCCCGTGCTTTGTCTCGGCTATCTACTTCTCGGTTTTTATGCAGGCATATGTTCTATTATTAAAACCTGGGAGATAATCGCTCGCGCTTATCTTCGGTTTAAGTGCATCAACATATTCACTCGCCGCCTTTCCTCCTTGCCTTTCCTTGTCTTATCCGCATTATCAGGGAACTCAACATGTGCTAGAGCGACAGTACATCCTGTGAATGAGGGGATGTGAACTATAGTGGGAAAGCAGAAGCCTTGATGATGATCGTGCATAGGTGCTGCTTATGTACTATACACATCGCTATAGCTGGTTCTGGGTGCCATCGTTACTTTTGGCTGCTCTGGTCTACTTATCGGTGCATGGCGAGGGACTCCGTGTGCTACTTTCTGGGGGCTGCCTTCTGTCAACATTCTGCTCGGGCTATGGCGTTACTCATTTCCCGGTCATGCCAACTCTCGGTGCTGAGCCTTGTCTTGCGGTGGTGGGTATCATGTCCTCGAGCCTGCTTTCGATCTTGGCTTTGCACTGGTTAACTGTCGTGTGGAGTGGATTTGTTATTAACATTTCTCGGAGTGGCCTTTGCTTTGTGTTTCCCGTTTATCTTTTTATGGTTTTGATTGTTTTGTTTCTCATTCTTGATTTCTGTTTTATTGCTTCGGTGAGTTCTTCTTCTTTTTTGGTGGTTTATCGGGTTTTGGAGAAAATTAGGTAGTAACTTTTGGTCCGTCTGAATTGAAGTACCTGGGCTGCTTTTTTTCACTCTAGTTTCTCGCCTCTTTGTTGGGGTAACTTCTGGCTCGCTCAACCCCTGCTTCATCCGTCTCTCCAGACGTTCTGGCTTCTGTCTCTTCCTCTGCCCGGCGAGTGAGCTGATCTTCTGCATGCAGGTGCTGCTTCGGTCCCCTACTTTCTCGCCGCGGCGCCCCTGTTCTGTGTCCCCTCGCGATTTCGGTGGGTGTGCGAATCTGTCTAACTTCCTCGTCCCTCCAGCGGTGAGAAGGTTGCGGTTGTCATCCTGGAGTGGTTCCCGCTGAGGCTTATCAACGGACAGGGGTGGTGGGTGCAATGCCGGCTGTTTTATTCTTCCGTTGGGTGTCTTTCATTTGGGCGTGGGCTTCCTTTCCGTTGGCCCTCTTGTCTCATTTGGGGCCTGCTTTCTTCTCCGGTGTGCTTTGTCCCTCACCTCTTCTCGGGCTGCTTCTTGTCCCCGCTCCATTTGGGCTGCTTCTGTCCACACACCATATTCTGCGGGTGCTTCCTGTCCACGTATTAATCGGGCTTGGATGCCTTCTCTTCATATTCCTGCTGGGTCTGCTCATAAATTTATGGGTGCTGTTCTTTCTATACACACGTTTGCCTGCTTTATTGCTAATTGATTCGGGCGAGGGCCCCCTGCTTCTTTCCTATAAAGCTGGCACCTGCCGTCCATCGCTTTCAAGTGGTGGGAGTCTCCCAGGAACCTCACATTTTAAGTCACGAAAGCTGAGAGTCAAGGTCCCCGAGCCTTTCGTTCTGTCACGCCAGCTCGGCTGCCCTAGCTTTTAGGCCGTTCGGCTGCTTCTTACTATTCATGGGCACTGGCTTCCTGTCCAATCGGCACATAATGGCACTGCATCGGTGCAGTCCTAAATTTGGGACGCGGTTCTAACTCTAATTCGACAGATGTCTCGTCAACTCACTCTAGTCATCTTATCGGGTGTTTATCTCCTGTCGGTGCATGTTCTGTCACTATTATGGCTGCTTCTGTCATAATATCGGGCTGCTGTTGTCCATAATTTGGGCTGCTTTGTACTTATCGGGGCTTTTATCTATGGTCTCGATTTCTGTATTATCTAGGGCTGCTTCCTTATCTACTGCAGTGTTCTGTGATAGTATATCGGGTGCTTCTATTACTAGATGCCAGCTTTCTGTTATCTGAATTTCGGGTGCGATATCTATCTATCGGTTTGCTGCTTCTGTAATAATTATCGGCTGCTTCTCGTCCTATTTCGACGAGCTGCTCTGCTTCATCGGTGGGGCAGCTTATCAATGCAGCGTCTGCGCTCTATGATCACCTACCTGTGGGTGGTCTCATATCCGGTTGCTGTTCTGTAATCTCAGGGGCTTTTATCTCTCGGTCTGGTGTTGTTCCTACTTACCACGGGCTGGTTTGGTCGTCAATTCGTAGGGCGTGCAATATTCGGAGCTGTCTATTTCAGGTGCCTTTCTGTCCCTCATTATGCGACGCGCTTCTGTCCATCTTATCGGGTGCTTTGTCCATTTGATGGCTGTCTGTCCAGTAATTCTAAGCGTTGTTCGTACGCTCTGCATGATATATGATAATCTCTTGCGCTGTTCATCTCATTGCCTGTTCTGACGTAAGATCGGGTAGACCTCTCAGATGCTTTTCTTGGTTCAAAATATATCGGGCTGATTCTATCTCTCCGGCGCCATACTTTGTCCTCATTCTGGGTGCTTGTTCATAAAATTATGGGCTGCTTCCTGTCTATTATCGGGCTGCTTTGTCATAATTATCGGGCTGCTTCTATCTATCGGTGTGTTCTGAAATTACGGGTGCTTTGTCACTAATTATCGGGGCTGCTTGTCCACAATTATGGGCTGTTCTGTCACTAATATGGCTGCTTTGTCCACTAATAGGGTGTTTCCTGTCATAATTGGGGGCATTGGCTCTGTTTCTTATTACGGTGGGGTCCCCGGTGCGGTGCTTCGTGCCTCTTAGTATCGGGATATTGCTTCTGTACACTAATTGTAGGGCTGTTCTGTAATATTAATGCGGGCTGCTGCAGATGTCACTAATTATGGAGGGCTTCGTCGAGTCCCTGGCTTTCCCGAGCGACGAAGAACGAGCGCTTATTTCCGCAAACGAGAACGCGTGCGGGGGGCGCCGTCGTTCACCCTCGAGGACCTCCCGCCGGAGTCCGACTACCTGGTCAAGGTCTACGCGCAGAACGTCAAGGGAAAGAGCGTGGAGCAAGTGCTGCACGGGTTCACGTTGCCTTCCGCGCAGCCGGGCACAGGTGAGGGCGCGGGGCGTGTGCGCGAGATAAGATAAGAGATAGAGATAGATAAAGATATAGAGATAGATAAAGATAGATAGATAGATAGAGATAGATAGATAGAGATAGACAGATAGAGATAGATAGCATATATATATATATATATATATATATATATATATATATATATATATATATATTTATATAATAAGAGAGAGAGAGAGAGAGAGAGAGAGAGAGAGAAGAGAGAGAAAGAGAGAGAGAGAGAGAGAGAGAGATAGAGATAGATAGATAGATAGATAGATAGATAGATAGAGAGAGAGAGAGAGACAGAGAGAGCGAGAGTGAGAATGTGTGAAAGTAAATTGTTTCCGCGAGTGTATGTACATCTGTATGTATATATGAAGGTATGTATATATGTATATATACATGAAGGAGGGAGCCCCCGCTTCCCACTTCCAAATAAACCTGTGCGTTTGTGTTGAATTTTGATTCATCACACCCGTGTAAAAAAAAAAAAAAAAAAAAAAAAAAAAATACCCCTCCTTTTGCATCTAAATTTACCCGCATCTAATTTTTCAAAACCTCCATCCATCACCTTCTATATATATATATGTTTTAAAAATTTTCCTCCTTCCTTCAAGACGCGCGCCTAATCTCCGAAAATAAAAAGGAAATCGAAGCCTCTGAACCTCGCGTTACCTTAGATATAATGCTTTGCTTATACCTCGTCCTCGAGACTTGGAGGAGCAGGTGAGCGGAATATTGGATCTCCTCCTCGAGGGATCAGAGCTGCCGACGCCGCGCTCCTCTCCCGGGGAATTCCTTCGTATCCAATTTAACGCGGATCTTGAGCGACCGGCAAATCCCTCAAACAACTTGCAAATTGTTGTTATACTCAAGCCACGGTCAGGTGGACCCTTTTCTTCGGCAGAGGAATTTGGCCGTCCCTGCCTCCCGCGGGGCCGGGAGCGCTAATGGGGCCGGTTTTTTTTTTTTTTTTTTTCTGAGAGATTTTTGTTTTTAGTTATTTTTTATTTTATTATTAGCATTTTTTATTTTTATTTTATCATTATTATTATTTTTTTTTTTTACTTTTTATTACTATTATTATTTATTATTTTTTTTTTTGAGATGGAGGAGGAGTTTTGGTGATGCCTTAACTTTTTTTTTTTTTTTTGCTTATCTATACTTCATTCATAATTTGTTTATTTATCAATTTCCTTATATTAGCTATTATTATCATATTTTTTCTCCATTTCCTTTTTATTCCATTCCTTTTGAAATCGAACGAACTTTTTCGATTTTTTTCGTAAGGTTTACCCGCTGATCCGTGAATGCTCGTATGTACACGCGCCGGAACATACATACGCATACCCCCCCCCCCCCCCTTTTTGCGTATAGTTAAGCTCCCAAGTGTAGGAAAAATATTTGCATGGCTGAGAGTGCTTTCAGATTCCCATTTTGCCGAGAAAGTTGGAACGGGAATCGAGCCGTTTCTTTTGCCGAAGTGTCAGATTTCCCATTTTTAGAAAGTTGAACTGAGAGTGCGAGCGTTTCTTTTAACCCGAAGCTTCGAAGTTCTAACTCCTCGAAGCCAGAAGAGACGAGAGAGGTAGAAGTCACTTCAGCAGGAGGGTAAAAGTTTCATCTCTCTCTTTTCTTTTTTCTTCGTTTTTTTTTTTTTTTTTTTTTTTTTTTTTGTCCTCTCTAAAGCTCTTAGAAGAATACCAAAGGGGAAAAATTTCCCCCTATCCAATACTTTTTTTTTTCTTCATCTTTCGTCTCGCCCTTCTCGTTTCGCTCTCTTTCTCTTTTCTCTCTCTCTCTCTCTCTCCTCTCTCTCTCTCTCTCTTCTCCTCTCTCTTCTCTCTCTCTCTCTCTCTCTCTCTCTCTCTCCTCTCTCTCTCTCTCTCTCTCTCTCTCTCTCTCTCTCTCTCTCTCTTAAGAAAGAGTCATCCCTTAGAGTAATATGGTAAGCACATCGGGGTCGTGCGGCTGGGAATAAAGGAGGGAGCTAAGGAGAGGGAGGAGGGAGGGAGGGAGGGGAGAGAGAGAGGAAAAGGAAGGAGAGAGAAAAACAAAGGAAGGAGGGAGGGAAGGGAAGGAAGGAGAGAGAAAAAGGAAGGAGAGAGGAAAAGGAAGGAGAAAGGGAGAGAAGGGAAGGAAGGACAGAGGAAACAGAAGGAGAGAGGAGAGAGTAGAGAAGGGAAAGAGAGAAGAAAAGCAAAAAAGGAAGGGAGGAAGGGAGAGGGGATGGGGGGTGCAGAGCCTCCAAGGTGAAGAATGACCAATTTCTTGAAGTTTCATGTATGCAAATCTGATCAAAGTTTGAGGAACGGCCTTACTTCTCATGAATAGGAGAGCAGGTATCTCGGTCAGCTGAGAGGACGGCCAACAGCTGATTTAATCAAAGTTCCGGATCTTTTCGCCTCACTCGCCTCACTCTCTGTCTCTCCCTCTCTTTCTTTCTTTCTTTTCTTTCTCTCTCTCTCTCTCTCTCTCTCTCTCTCTCTTCTCTCTCTCTCTCTCCTCTCTCTCTCTTCTCTCTCTCTCTCTCTTCTTCTCTCTCTCTCTCTTCTCTCTCTCTCTCTCTCTCTCTCTCTCTCTTTCTCTCTCTCTCTCTCTCTCTCTCTCTCTCTCTCTCTCTCTCTCTCTCTCTCTCTCTCTCTCTCTCTCTCTCTCTCTCCTCTCTCTCTCTCTCTCTCTCTCTCCCTCTCTCTCTCTTCTCTCTCTCTCTCTCTCTCTCTCTCTCTCTCTCTCTCTCTCTCTCTCTCTCTCTCTCTCTCTCTCGCTCTCTCTCTCTCTCTCTCTCTCTGTCTGTCTCTGTCTCTCTTCTCTCTCATTCTGTCTGTCTCTCTCTCTCTTTCTCTCTCTCTGTTTATTTATTGTAGGTTCTTTGACAACTTTGATTTTGAAGGCAAATATCAAATAAAGTATTTCTATTTTACATATATTCATGTTTTGTTTCTATTGTTATCATAATTATTTATTGATTTATCTATTCTTTGGAATCTATGGTTAAAATGCATTTATATATTTTCCCTTCTCTTTCTTTCTCCCGTTTCCTTTTGTTACTTCTTAATTCCTACCTTACCTCTCTCCTTTTTCTCTCCTCTCTCTCCTCCTCCTCATCTTCCTCCTCCTCCTCCCTTCCCCCCGCTCTCCTTTCTCTCTCTCGTTCGTTTTATCAGTAATTGTCTTAATGGCCTTGATTCTATTTTATTTACTGTACTTCTGCATCTCTCTATCACTCTCCTGCTCTGTCTATCTCTCTTTACTCGATCCATCTATTGTTCTGTTCATTCATCAGTTCACATATTTATCCGTCTGTCTATCTCTTATCTTAAACATACTTTTTTACTTTTCAATTTACATTTTAAAAAATCCTCGTAACCCTTATTTCATTTCAAAGACAAACACCCAGAGAAATATATTAAATCCATACCGACAATCCTTAAAAAACAAAAAAGAAAAAAAAAAGACTATTAACCATTTTTTTAAACCAGCAACCCCCCCCCCCACATCCCCCAAAACGAAAAGAAATGATAAGGATAAATAATAATAAATCAGACTATTTACCCATTAACACCCATAAAAAACACGCCCGCAATTCTTCAAATAATAACAATACTAAAATAACTCTCTCCCCTCCACAGCTGTTCCTGCCACGCACATCTTCCCCATCACGCCCATCTTAGGCGTGCTGATCGGCGTGGTGGCCGCCCTCGTGCTGGTGGCCGTGGTGGTGGTGGTGGTGATGAAGCTCCGGGGAGACACCAGGACCATCAAGGGCAGGCCGGAAGGGGGGGCGAAGGGGCCACACTCCCCCCTTCACCCTGCCAAGGATGGAGATGACGGTCCCGACGTCATCTTGTGTCGCACGGTGTGGGGGCGGGGCGGACCTTGGGGGGGGGCGGGCGAGGGGCGGGGGGTGGGTGGGGGGGGCGGGTGGGCGAGGGGGAGGAAGAGGGGGACGGGGACGGTTTGGAAGGGTGGGCCGGGGGGGGCAGGGGCGGTGGGTAGAGGGGGGGGGGCCCGGGGGGTGTCCCCAGTGGGTGTCCCAGTATGGGTTTGAGCTGTCGGGATAAACCAGTTGCCTAATGGGCTTTTATAAGCTTTAGAATGTAAAAACTCTAGTTATAAATTGGATATAAATGTGAACATGGATGCAACGGGATTTAAACAGGATCATATAAATTCGTGATTAATCATTAGTATTAAGACATTTACTGAGCCATAAATAAACTAAAATAAGTCCACATGTCACCAATAAACACACACACACACGGACGCCTACAGGCTCTTAAACCCACGCACAAAACACACACAAACGAACTGCTGTTAATGAGTAAAAACAAAAAACAAAAAACAAAATAATAACAACAAACAAAAAGAAAAATAATAAAAACAAACAAAAACAAAAGACAACAGCAGCAAAAAACGAAAACAAGCTAAAAAACAAACAAACAAACAAACAAGAACAAATAAAAAACAAATAAAAAAGAAATCAAGAATGAGAAAAAAACAGACATACAAGACAAAAAAAAAAAAAAAAAAAAAAAAAAAAAAAAAAACAGCCGGTCGACTAACTCCATGCTCCTCCTCCACCCTCCGCCTCGACCTCGTCCTCCAAAAGACTCGACCTACGAGGACGTCGACGGCATCCCGCAGAAGCTAAAACACGCCAACATCTACGAGACCGTCCCCTACGACACCAAGGACAAGAACAGCAAGAACAGTGAGGTAGGAAGATAAAGAAAATATCCTTGTTCCTAAGTCCTACATTCCAAACCTCATCTCTCCCTTTAACCTTGTCGTGTCCTTTATCAATATCCTTCTTGGGCATAATCATCATCACTTCATTTTTCTTTTCGTGTTTTTTTTCATCAATATTTTTATTTCATTTATTTTTTTCATTTTCATGTCCTTACTTTTCTATTCCATCCCATTGCTTCATCTTATGTCCATTTCCTCCTCAATTTACACTGCCTACCCCCCCCCCCTCAAATCTTTACTCACTCATGACTCTTTTATTTCACCCATCTAACACCCCTCCCCCTCCACCCCCATATTCATCATTCATTCTCTCCTTCTCCCCCCTTCATACTTTCCCACTTTACCCCCCCTCATTCATTCTTCACCCCTCCTCCTTCTCCCATTCATTCTTCATCCCCCCTTCCCCTCTATTCATTATTCACCCCACCCCGTTCTCCCTCCTCTTCCCTACCCCCCATTCATTATTCACCCCCTTCCCTTCCCCACCCCCACAAAAGCATGAGCTCCCCCCCCTCCCCACCCTACCCCCTCTTATGCACAAAATAGCAAGAATGTCTTTTAATTCGTACATGCGTGTGAGTATTTGTTATCCCGGTATCTTTCAGTAATTTCTGTATTGTATTTTCTCCTTCTTAATGGGTTGTCTTTTTCCCTCTCCCTTTAGACGGCTGTATTTCCCTTTTCATGTAGACTGCATGGTGGAGATCTTGGTGTTTATTGTATTGAATGTTGCAAGATTATTTTCCTCTTATTTGTATAGTCTGCCCAAAAATCAGGAAATTGAAAAATCGGCAACTCAGTCGCAGCCTCTGGAGTCTGAAAAATAATAATAATGAATAATAATGAATGGATGAAATATGTATTAAGTAGTGTAAAAAATACAAAAAATTATTGATTCTTGATTTATATTCAAAGATGAGCAATAAGTATCAGCTGAATAGAATTTTAAAAAGAATAAACTTTGCTAATCGGAGCTTCCCAGAGTTAGGACTGAGTTGCCAATTTTTGTTTTTTTTTTTTCTGTATTTGGATGCATTGTAGTCA
>NW_020869045.1:45000-47500 GCF_003789085.1 Penaeus vannamei | reverse complement strand
AAATAATGATAATAAAACGAAATAATGATAATAGTAAAACGAAATAATGATAATGGTAATGGTAATGAAGATAATAATAATAACAATTATTATCATTATCATTATTATATCATTATTATTACTATCATAATAATAATGATGATGATAACAATTATAATAAGAATGGTAATGATGGTAGCAGTAGTAATGATAATTGTTATCATCATCATCATCATACTAATAACAAAAGTAATAATATCGAAAATTATGATGATGAAGATAATGATAAGGAAAACAATGATAGAATAAAGAATAGATAAAAATGTAAATAACAATAGCAATAATAATACCAATAACAATAATGTTTATAATATTAATAATAATAATAGTAATTTATAATAATAACATTGATAATAATAATGATAATAATAATGATGATAATAATAATAATAATAAATATAACGATAATGACAATGATAATGATAATGATAATAATAATGATGATGATGTTAATAATGATAAGTACATGAATAATAACGATGATGATGATAAATTTTATGATGACAATAATAGCGATAACAACAATGATAATGAGGATGATAATGCTAATAGTAATAAAATAATGATGTAATGATAAATATTATAAATATGATGATAATAGTAATAATGATGATAATAATAATAATAATAACAAAGCAATAATAATGAGGGCAAAGATTATGATAATGAAAAAAATAAAAATATATCTATTAATAAAAGTAATAATGATAAAGAAAATGATAATTCATAGTCATAATGATGGTAATGATAAAATTGATATTGATTACGAGAAGGATAGCATGATTATGATAATGATATGATGACGGTAATAATGATAATGATATGATGACGGTAATAATGATAATGATAACAATGATAATGATGATTATGATGACAATAATGATTATAACAGTGTAATAATATTGATAATGGTGATAATAATAATAATAATAATAATAGTGATAATAAAGATAATATTAATGATAACAATAATAACAATAATCACGATAGGTAGCACCATTGCCAATTAGCCCACTGAACCAAGAATTTGATCATTTATCTATTTATTTATTTATTTGAAGTTTTCTGTCGGCTACTTATGACATAGAGCACTCCGTTATCGTAAAGTAAAATTGGTAATTTTTATATTACTTCTGATGATTACAACAGTACCAAGTAGATCATACAAATAATTAAGTATCTAGCTATTTCTGGCATCGCGCGGTGCACCCTCATTGGCTAAACTCGATGACGTCATTAGCTCCGCCCCTTGTTCACGCGTCTTTCTGTATGTATTTTTTACGTTTTTTTATCATTATATTTTCTTTGAAAATAATGATAACAATGATGAACTAATGGTCGAAATATAACCCCCAAAAAGAAAAGAACAGGAAAAAAGAGAGAATAGTTATTTTTCTCAAAGTACGTTTAAAAAATAATGATGATGATAACAGTAATAATAATACTAATAATAATGATAATGATGATGATGGTGGTGATGATAATGATAATGATAATGATGATAATAATAATTATGATGATAATAATAATAATGAAAAAATATAATAGTAGCAGTAGCATTAGTAGTAAAGGTAGTATTATTAGTTATAAAGATGATAATGATTAGCAATCTTGATAGCTATGATATTAAAGATAATGATAGTAATACCACAACCAATAACCAAAAATAGGAAATAATAATAGCATTATTAATAATAACGTTAGCAATGAAAATAATTATAGTGATATTGATAATTATGATGATATTAATGATAGTAAATGAATATAAAAAAAACAATGATGCTAATGAGAACAGCAATGAAAATGACAAAGTGTAATGGTAATAGTAATAATAATAACAATGACAATAATGATGATTATAATTATGATAGAAATTATGGTAATGGCGATAATAAAAATATTGATAACAGTAATAATAATAATAGTAATAATGATAATGATAACAAAAAAAATAATATGATTAACAATAATAAGATAACGATGTTAACAGCAATAATAATGATAATCGAAATAAAAAAGAAAGAATAATAACAATAACAAACAAACAAAAAAAAAAAAGAGAGAGAGAAACAGAGCATTCGAGGAGGGAGGGAGTGAAGGAGAGAAGGGAAAAATATTTAAAAAATGGAATTGCCTTTCTATGTTGTCGTAGTCCGTTTTAAAAAGAGTTGTACTACATTTTGATGTATGTTTTAACAGCATAATAATGTTACAGGAAATTGGACGAATGATATAATGTCATTTTGGGAGATAAAGATGATGTATTATTTTCATGTAATAAAAAAGGAAAAGAAAAAAAATGATGGTGAAAGATAGAAGAGAAATCTGGAAATACAAAAAAAAAAGATAAAAATAAATAAAATGAATATAAAAAAAATAATTAAGTAAATAAAAACAGGTAAATAAATAATTAAATGATAATTAATTATGAGTGATGATAACTTAAACTGTTGAATACGAA
>NW_020869045.1:37500-40000 GCF_003789085.1 Penaeus vannamei | reverse complement strand
TTTATACAGATTACCTTTATATTATCGTTATTCCTCTTAGGCCTTATTGGGGTCGACTGCTCATACACTTGTATGGTGTTGCCAGTAACGTCGGTTTCTGTATGTGTTACACACTGGTTCAGCTCCCTCTTGTCCCTCCGCACACCGTCTTCCCATCTACATCCCTTCAGAGTCCTCTCATGTACCGCTCATTCCAAAGCCATTTCATCGGGCGGTCTTACCTTATCTTGACACAGAAGGCTGTACCATCTTGGGCATGGTTTTCTCGCTCTTTCCATTGTCATTCACGCCAAAGCCTTTGCCTAATGGTTTTACTCTTTCTCTCAGAGATACTCCCATACAAGAACATTCCGATCTCTGTTCTCTCTAACTGCGTGTCTTTGCTTCTCCGTTTCTGAAGTTAGCAGTATGGACAGAAACATCACACACACACGAACAAAATAATATAAACCAAACCACATTCCTGTTTGTTATTTTTAGTTGAACTGCTAAATGAGTTCTTGTTCTTTAAACAGACCCACCTGATGGCGTAAGAATAAAACAAAGCTGTTGCGTTTTCTTTGCTGAATGAAATACCTTTGTCACGAGTGCAACGACGTCTCTGTTGCCTAAGTGTAGGTAGTTGAGGAAAACTTCGATTCTAACGAGAAGATCGAGGTCTGGCACACTCAGCCCGATCTCACTTGTTGCATGTCCTCATCGCGTCGTTTCATGCTGTAAAGCTTTTAGAGAATGAATTTACATTCTACTGGGGTTGTACAGGGACAAGTTTTTGTATGGAAAAGGTACTTAGGTAGAGGCTTTTAAGCAAAGAGGAGAAATAACTTGGTGTAGGTCCCTTGAGACCGCTGAATGTTACTCATAACTTTTTCTTTATTGTTTTTTTCTTTCTTCCTTTTAAATTAATTTCTGCGATGGTAAAAATGCGAGTTGAATGTTTTTCAAAGTCGCCGGTGCATTTAGAGGTTTAATACTACTGTGCTTTGAAAGAAAGACGAGCCACGCAACACACTGAAGCATAGTGGATATCAAAGAATGGAAGGAATATTTACAGTTTAAAATTTTCAAGAGCTCTGGATGCAAAAGAAAAAACACCTGTTTCTTTATTCATCTACGTTCTTGTCACATATTTCTTTTTGGTTTTGGTTTTGTTCCGTTTTGACTTTTAGTTCCACTTAAATAAGACTCGACTGCTAACTGCTAATTTCTTTCAAGCCAAAGTAAAGATACTACCGATTATCTATTCCTCAAAGTTATTAATCACAAACCATAGTTACCCAATACTACATAATCATTTATCTATCAGTTCCTCAGTATGTACAAATAGGATTATATATTTGGATATTATTATTGAAGTATCCATCAATTATGTGAAGGATTAGGCTATTGGAACCTATAGCTTATAGAATCATTTGCTCAATTGTTTTTTTATACATTTTGAACATGTTATAAGAACAAAATTCGTTCATAATAACACAATCAATTTTACGGCAATAGACAATAGGAAAAACAAAAGCAGAGGATCAGGCTAATACTTATATACATATATCTGGAATGTAATATTTCCCGTTTTTGTTATAGAAGTATTTTTGATTCATATGGTAAATATTTTCTGATTTCTTGCAAATTATATAGAAAATGGATTGTGGTCTTGGATGGACAAGTTCCGATAGTGATGATGATCATGATGATATGATGATGAATACGATGATGTAGACGACTCTGGTAATGATGATGGTGATAACGATGATGACGAGGAGGATTGACACTATGAAGGTAATGGTACAATTAATTCTTTCATACAAGGACCAGTGAACGGTGCAATGCCCCCCCCCTACCCCCCGCGTCACCACATCCCCTCGGCCACGGAGACACTCACGTGGTGGAGGTGGAACAGCTGACGAATCACAGCTGATCTCATGGTTCTCCTGGAAATATGTACAAGTGTGCCTGTGGGCGAGCATTGGAACAGGATGTAGAATCAGTGTGAAGGAGAATGAAGAGTGTATCGATATGTTGTAAATTCTAGATCTTTGTTGTTATACTATCTATATTTTTATACTGTGAATTTAGATGTTTTCTTTCATAACATCATTCTTTTTATACGATTTTATCCTTTTTATGCTATCTTACTCTTGGAATGAATACAGGATCTTTCCTTTTATATCTATTTTTATACTGTAAATTAAAGATCTTTCACTGTGGAGTTATACATTTTTATCATGCATTTTCTTCTCTATTTGATGTGTATGAATTCTGCTGATCAAGGTACTATGTTGTATATTATACTATGTTGCATACTAGAGGTGTTCAGTTGCATTTGTGAAATATCTTACCATTTATAACGTTAAAATGGCTTAGTGTTCAAAGCTCACCTGTGTAGTATACTCAATTGAAGTTACTGTATAATTACTGAATTAACCATGACAATCTTCGGATAAAGATGAATTCACATTCACAACAATAATGATAATTAGAAGGACCCTATGTAGGTTAACAG
>NW_020869045.1:30000-32500 GCF_003789085.1 Penaeus vannamei | reverse complement strand
CTCTGGCGGCTCCGTTTTTCAAATCAAATGGACACGAGAGGGTGAAGTCGTTATAACTTTCCTCGTCATCGTGATTGAGAGGGACGTCAGAGATTTATTGATTGCGTGGATGATAGATTTCTGGTATTGGTGGTCTTTTTTTTGTTTTTTGTCTAAGTTATTTGTTATTTTGAATCTGTCGGGTTTGAGGCATGAAAGCTGTTTCTGATTTTTTTTCGAGATATGGGAAAGTGTAAGGAATAACTATTTTCTTCCAATAGATACAACAAAAAAAAAAAAAAAAAATCAATAAATTAAATACAATTATTGTTTTGGTATATAACTCTTGAATGATAAAAAAACGGATAACTGATATTTAATTTCCTTAGCATAACAAGTTAAAAGTAACAGGAAAATAACGAAAAAACAAAATCTGTACACTTTTCATAGGCCTTAAAAGACAATTATTCAAGTGCATGAAATAATTAGCATACTGAGTACTGACCGACAGACCCCTTGGCCAAGATTGACGATTTATTATGCACTTCTAAAGGCCTGAATTTTCTTTCATGCAAACCTTATTCAGGTCCAAAGATGAAGCCTTACGGAGCGTTTCTGTACGCATATAAACCCGGGTCGTAAACCGCAAATATATCATATGTTTACATGTTTACGACCATCCCATTCTAAGCGGCACGACTACCTTTACGCAAGCCTTTTTTCTCTCCTTTTTTTGTGGTTCTTCTACTAAGATACCTCTGGAATACGACCATCGCCAGGCTTACGACCACTCCGGACGTTACGACTACCCTCTGAAGTTACGACCACCTGGTGTTACGACAAACTCTTGTGATTACGACCACTCTAAGAGTTACGACGACAGTGAGAGAGAGAGAGAGAGAGACGGCAGGACCCTCTCCGAAAGAGCCAGGGAGCCAATCTCTGCGTTACGACCACTCCAAGAGTTACGACCGCAAGTTACGACCGCGTTCAAGAGTAGAGACGCCCCCAAGAGTTTCGAACCACAGCTTCGAGTTACGGTCGAGAGTTCGAGTCTTCCCGAAGCCTCCGGGGAATCTTGGTAGGGTTCTGCGGTAAAGTTTGAAAAGCACCGACCGAGGGGGTGATGTTCAAATGGGTTCTCCGCATATATTTCTTTCGTATGTGTCCTCTATACGTTTTATGGATTTTTTTTTTTTGCGTGTATGTGTTGTGTGTGTGTGTGTGTGTGTGTGTGTGTGTGTGTGTGTGTGTGTGTGTGTGTGTGTGTGTGTGTGTGTGTGTGTGTGTGTGTGTGTGTGTGTGTGCACTAGTGAATGGAAGAAATAAAGTGTACATGACATGCAAATACTCATAACTATTAAATTCGACGTATCTAACTACATCTCTATATCTATTGACATTAATCCAAATACTAACATAAACCGAACATATACTTTCTTAAACATCAGTATAAACAAGAACACATCTTTATATACTTTCTGAAACACATCAATATAAACAAGAACACATCTCTATATCTATGAACATTGATCCAAATATTAACATATACTTTCGTTAACATCAATATAAACAAGAACAGATCTTTATATACTTTCTGAAAAACATCAATAAAAACAAGAATAGATGTTTATATACTTTCTGAAACACATCAACATAAACAAGTACACATCTCTATATCTATGAACATTGATCCAAATATTAACATAAACTTTCTGAAACATCAATATAAACAAGAACAGATCTTTATGTCCTTTCTTCAAAACATCAATAAAAACAAGAATATATCTTTATACACTTTCTGAAACACATCAATATAACAAGACACATTTCATTATACTTTCTGGAACACACAATATATACACAAGAAACATCTCTTTATCTATTAACACTGATCCAAATATTAACATAAACTTTCTGAAACACCTCAATATAAACAAAAAACAGTAGGCCTTCACATCACCACCATCACAGAAACGAAATCCCATCACCATACACCATACATAATCCACAACCCAGAAAACCACTCACTCGTTCTCACTGCATATAAGACCCCCCCCCCCCCAAAAGAAGAGAGTTTACATGACAGTGACATACGAGCGAGGCTAATGCACCCGCTACACTCATAAAGATAATGATAGCGAGGTGAAGAAGGAGAGAGGGGGGGGGGGGGGGAGGGTGACGCCTTGGACGAAAGCCTAATGACAGTTTCTGGTGATCTGTCTTCTTCGGCACCTGCCCCGCGCTCAGGCCGGGTTTCTTTTATCATAATAAAGAAATAGATAAGTAGGTGTATAAAAAGTAAATGTATATGTATATGTAATATTTATAATATATATATACATAAGTATATATAAGATATACATATACATAAATATATATATATGCGCGCGCGCGGTGCGGGTGTATGTGTGTGTGTGTGTTTATTTTTTTTATACATGCACACATGCATCACGCACGCACGCACACACGCACACACACACACACACACACACACACACACACACACACACACACACAC
>NW_020869045.1:17500-22500 GCF_003789085.1 Penaeus vannamei | reverse complement strand
ATTATTATTATTATTATTGATTATTATTATTATTATTAGTAGTAGTAGTAGTAATAGTAGTATCATAATTATTATTATTACCATCACCATTGTTAATGTCATCTTTATTATCATTATTTTTATTATCATTATCATTATCCACATAATATGTGCAGACAAACCACAGCGAACTACATAACATGTGTACTGCAGACTATAAAATTTTTAATAAGAAAATGTAGCGAAATTAAAACAAGAGACGATTAAATAAATCTTTGACGGTTTTTGCTCCTGCCTTGTTACCGAAATGAAATAATAAAACTTTACTGAACATAAGTTTGCCGTTGTAAATTCCATCTTTTAGCAAATGTATTGTACAAGGAAAAGAAATCATAATTGTAATATCTGCATGTTAGTTAATCATATAATTTGAAGTTGTCGTAGAAAATACAATCAAATAAATACGATCAAATAATAATAATGATAATAAGAAAAATAATAAGAAAATGATATAATAAAGAAGTAACATTACATATTAGTTAGCCGTATGACTTAAAGTAGATAAAAATACAAAAAAAAAAAAAAAAAAAACAGGGTATAAATGTTTGTGTAAAATAAAATAGGATAATGAAATGCCCAAAAATAGATATAGTAAGAATTAATCAAAACGGAATAATGAGGAAGAAAATAAATAATACAATTATTTCACGGCACAGCGGGAGAATCCACGTCGACTGTGAAGCCAGAGTTAGACCTTGACGGAGGTTAGAGTGTAAAAGTTCGGAAATCAGTCCACTGCTTTGACCTCAGTAACTACAAAAATTGAATGACGCTGCCTCTTTCGCTGCAAAACAAGAGGAACTACCACTTTAACTACAAAACAACCTCTTTAGCTATAAAACTATTGTAACTATCACTTTTAACTACAAAACTGCTTCTCTAGCTACAAAACTATAGTAACTATCACTTTAACCACAAAACTGCCCTTTTAGCTATGAAACAACAAACTACCTCTTTCGCTACAAAACTAGAGGAATTACCACTTTAACAATAAAACTACCTCTTTAGCTAGAAAACTAGAAGAACTACCACTTTAACAAAACTACCTCTTTAGCTACAAACTATAGTAACTACCACTTTAACTACAAAACAACCTCTTTAGCTACAAAACAAGGGGAATTACCACTTTAACAACAAAACTACCTCTTTAGCTATAAAACTAGAGGTTACAAACAAGAGGAACTACCACTTTAACACAAAACTACCTCTTTAGCTACAAAATAAGAGGAACTACCACTTTAACCACAAAACTACCTCTTTAGCTACAAACAAGAGGAACTACCACTTAACTACAAAACTACTCTTTAGCTATAAAACTAGAGTAACTACCTTTTTAACTAAGAGTAACTACCTCTTTAACTACAAAATAACCTCTTTATGTCCTTCCGAGACTGGAATCTAAGAATGAATCTGGGAAGCTGAAGACTGGAATCGGAGCCTTGTTTTTTTTTTTTTTTTTTTTTTTTTTTTGACAGAATAGAGGGAAAAAATAAGGATAGGAAATAATGGTGAATGTAAAAAAATGGAGTGAATTAAGGGAAAAGGACGAAGATAAGAACATAAAGATGCAGAAGCAAAAGAAGAAGAGGAAGAGAATAGAATAAATAGGGAAGAAGAAAAAATGAGATATGAAAAGGAAAGGTACAAGGTGAATATAAAGAATAAAGCGTACGATAAGGTGATGTCAGGGACTTGGGACATACAGACCCGGAACTAGAATGTAAACAAGCGTATAAATGAATTTTCTTCAAACGTCTTCATAGAGGCAAAACCAGTCAACAACAACACACACACACACACACACACACAACACACACACACACACACACACACACACACACACACACACACACACACACACACACACACACACACACACACGATATGAGCATTACGATTGATTCTGGTTGTGAACTGTGAGAACAGAACAAAATGGTAAAGATCGAAAGAAAAGATATGATATAGGAACGAAGAGAAAAGAGAGAAGAGAGAGAAGAAGAGAGAGAAAAAGAAGAAGAAAAGAAGATGAAGAAGAGAAGAAGAAAAGAAGATGAAGAAGAGAAGAAAATAAAGAAGAGAAGAAGATGAAGAAGAAGAGAAGAAAATGAATTAGAAGAAGGGGACAGAGAGAGAGAGAGAGGAGAAAAAAAAGAGAAAGTTATAAGCAACTGAGAGGAGGTGCTGTAAAACTTTTAGAGTCTTTAGAGGAGAGAGGTATAGAATATGTAACATTATAATAATAATAATAGTAATAATAATAATAATAATGAAAGTAATAATAATAACAATAATACTAAAGATAGAAACAATGATAATAATCATAATGCGGATAAAACAGGTTCTTTAAGGTCATTTATCCTCTGTCATGCTCAAGGTTTATATTTTTCTCTCAATATCGATGAAGGATAAAATTTGTCGTCTGTGACATTTTCTGTGATGCTTTTCCCTCTTTAGCTTCAGGTAATTGGAAAAAGTAAAAGCTCTTGCACAAAACTATTTCAAGTCTATTTCAAAACCTTTTCAAGTGTACGTGTTCTTGCTCAAATCTATTTCAAGTCTATCTATTTCAAACCCTTTTCAGAACTGAATCTGAAAAATCCTTTCATATTCAGGAATAAAGTATTCAACTGAACTGCATTGATTTTTTTTTCTCTTCTAAATTATCGCTGAAATTGCACTTTGACAATGTGTCCTTTGCACTTGCAATAACGATTTTTATTTTCCATAATGAAAGAATAAAGAAATTAAGCATTTTTTGTACGGTATTGATAGAGGTTAGGGTTTAAAAATGTGGAAATCAGTGTAATATAAAATGGAATATCGAAGTGAGAAATATGAAAAATCGAAATAAAATGAAATAATGAAAAATAAATCTTAGGGTATAAAAGCCTGTGTAAAATAAAATAGGAAATGACCAAAAATAGATATAGTGTGAATTAATCAAAACGAAATGATGAGGAAGTAGATAAATTATGAAATTACTTAGTAGATAAATTATGCAATTACTTAGTAGATAAATTATGCAATTACTTAGTAGATAAATTATGCAATTACTTAGTAGATAAATTATGCAATTACTTCACGGCACTGAAGGAAATTTCACATAGACTTTGAAGTAAGAGTTGGACCTTGACGGAGGTTAGAGTGTGAAAGTTTGGAAATTAATTTAATGCTCTGACCTTAATAACGACAAAATAAGGTTTTTATGTCCTTTAGAGACTGGAATCTGGGAATCTGGGAATTTGGAATCAAGAGCTAAAGAATTACCTCTTTATGCCCTTCTTGACGCAGAAAATGGAAGCTGAGGCTGGAATAAAGGGAGAAGAAAGGTCAAGAAGGAAAGAAGAAGAAGAAGAACAAGAACAAGAACAATAAAAGGAAGCAGAAGAACAACAAGAACAAGAAAAAGAAGCAGAAACAGAACAACAAGAATAAGAAAAACAAGCAGAAGCAGAAAAAAGAACAACAAAAAAAGGACATGAAAAATAAAAAGAAGCAGCAGCAGAAGAAGAAAAAAAGGAAATAGAAGAAGAGGAGGAGGAGCAGGAAAGATAATAAAATAAGAGGAAAAACAAGAAGATGGAGAGAAAGAAGAAAATAAAATAAGAGGAAGAAGAAGAAGATCAGGAGTAGGAGGAAGAGAATAAAAGAGGAAGAAGAAGAAAAAGAAGAAAGCAGACGAGGAGGAGCAGGAGGAAGATAATTAAATAAGAGGAAAAGAAGATGAAGAGAAAGAAGAAAATAAAAGAAGAAGAAGAAAAAGAGCAGGAGTAGGAGGAAGAGAATGAAAGAGTAAGAAGAAGAAAAAGAAGGAAGCAGAAGAGGAGGAACAGGGGGAAGATAATTAAATAAGAAGAAAAACAAGAAGATGAAGAGAAAGAGAAAAAATGAAGAGGAGGAAGAAGAAGAAGAGCAGGTGTAGGAGGAAGAGAATAAAAGTTGAAATGAAAAGCTGAAAAAAGAAAATAAATAAAAAGCGAATATTAAGGTGCTGTCAAAGACTTATGAAATACAGACCCGGAATTAGAATTTAAACATCAAGCGTTTTAATGAATTCTTTTCAAACGTCTTCATAACGGCAACACCAGTCGACAACACACACAACACACACAACACACACACACACACACACACACACACACACACACACACACACACACACACACGCATATATATACATATATATATTATATGTATACATATGTGTATATGTATATATATATATATATATATATATATATATATATATATATATATATATAATATATATACTTTTGTCATACACACACACACACACACACACACACACACACACCACACACACACACACACACACACACACACACACACACACACACACACACACACACACAACACACACAACAACACACACACACACACACACCTTCAAACATTACTATAGCCCTTTGTCACGATTGACTCTGTGAATGAGAAGGATGGAGAGCGAAAGAGAAGAGATGAGAAGAAAAGGAAGAAAGCGAAAGAGAGAGAGAGAGAGAAAAGAGGAGAGAGAGAGAGAGAGAGAGAGAGAGAGAGAAGAGAGAAGAGAGAGAGAGAGAGAGAGAGAGAGAGAGAGAGAGAGAGAGAGAGAGAGAGAGAGAGAGACAGAGAGAGAGAGAGAGAGAAGAGAGAGAGAGAGAGAGAGAGAGAGAGAGAGGAGAGAGAGGAGAGAGGAAGGAGGGAGAGAGAGAGAGAGAGAGAGAGTTGAAAGTGACTGAGAGGAAATTATATTAAAATGAGGAGAGAGGTATAAAACATGTAACACGATAATAATGATAATAATAACAACAATGATGACAATGATAACAATAACAAATAATAACAAATAATAATAAAAATAATGACGATAATACAGGTTTTCCAAGTTTATTTACCTTCTGCCACACTCAAAGTTCACATTTTCCTCTCCATAGCGATGAAAGATAAAGTTCGTCGCCTAC
>NW_020869044.1:22500-25000 GCF_003789085.1 Penaeus vannamei | reverse complement strand
TACACACACACACACACACACACACACACACACACACACACACACACACACACATATATATATATATATATATATATATATATATATATATATATATATATATATATACATATATAAACGTTTGTGTGGCATGTGTGTACACCAAATGTACAAAAATCTGTTTATATAATAAAAGCATATCCACGATTAGAATCGCGCTGGACATTTCGGCATATCAAACCTGAGCAATCTAGCAAATGGAAGGGATAGCCCAAAACGACAAAAAATGATTTGTTTTCGGAATCCGTAATCTAAGTGGTAACGTGTCATCAAATACACTTTATCTGTTTATTTCAAGGAAAGTGTTATGCTCTTCCGTGATATAATTTCAATAAAGGTTTTGGTTCGTTGACATTTGTTTAGAAAAGTAGAGAGAGATAAAGAAATATAGAGAGAGAGAGGGGAGCAAAGAGATTGAAAGAGTGAGAGAGAGAGGGAGAGAGGAAGAATGTGAGAGAAAAAAGAGAGAAAGAGAGAGAGAGAGAGAGAGGGGGGGGAGGGAGGGAGGGAGGGAGGGAGGGAGGGAGGAGGGAGGAGGGAGGGAGGGAGGGAGAGAGAGAGAGAGAGAGAGAGAGAGAGAGAGAGAGAGAGAGAGAGGAGAGAGAGAGAGAGAGAGAGAGAGAGAGAGAGAGAGAGAAGAGAGAAAGAGAGAGAGAAGAAGAAGAATGGGAGAGAAATAAATAAAGAAAGAGAGAGAGAGAAATCTTGTCATACACTATAGTTACCATTATCGAGCACAACAATCAATCGTTCTTTTGTATTTTTCGCGAAATACACAGGATTATTGAGGAGATTCAGGATTCAGGATATTTGAGAGATAGAAAAGCGAACAGGAATGATGACGGATTAAAATGGAAATAAAAAATATACTGAGATACATTCTGCACATGCGCGCACACGGACAAACAAGCACACACACACGCACATATAGACATATATATGTGTGTGTGTGAGTGTGTTTGTGTGCTCTCTCTCTCTCTCTCTCTCTCTCTCTCTCTCTCTCTCTCTCTCTCTCTCTCTCTCTCTCTCTCTCTCTCTCTCTCTCTCTCTCTCTCTCTCTCTCTCTCTCTCTATATATATATATATATATATATATATATATATATATATATATATATATATATATATCTATTGTCCGCACGCGCAGCCTGATAAACCCAAATTGACTTTCAATAGATTTGGTCTTTGACGCGTCTCTTTACTTATAGCTAGCCTCTTCGTGCACTACATTGCAGTACAACAAAATAAACAATTTGAAAGCCCTCTGCAAGCCTTTCCCGTGAATCTGTTAAAGCTATTGAACGGAGAGAAGGTATCCTGGCTATAAAACAATGTGCGACTTAGTCTTAGTATTGGGGATCAACTATTAATCCCTGCTTGCTGTGTACAAATGGTATTCATATGCATGCTTACATTCGTATCTGCTTTTTTCTGTGACAATATATATAGCATATATATATATATATATATATATATATATATATATATATATATATATATATATATATATATATATATATATATATATATATATGTGTGTGTGTGTGTGTGTGTGTGTGTGTGTGTGTGTGTGTGTGTGTGTGTGTGTGTGTGTGTGTGTGTGTGTACATATTTATACACATACATATGAATATATGTTTGTATATATGCGGCATATATATAGGCGTGTGTACGAATGTGGCAGAGTGAATAATCATTTTTTTTTATATATTCCATCAAAACTATTTCTCTATCTTAAATAGCTTTCATAATAAATACCAGTCTTCAGACAATAATCCCAAGACACAAATAAATACGAAAGAAAAAATAAAATAAATAAATAACACCTTTATACAAAAACTAAACACGTGATGTAATAACATCTCACCAACATTAACCCCTTGGCGATATACTTGAAACCTTGAAGCCGGTCGACCCCCTTCCCGTGCATCGCTTCAAAGGCACGAGGAGCGACTCAACAGCAATTTCAGATTCCCGGGACTTCGGCAAGCGAGCTCTCCCCGTGTGTGCGAGGCTGAAGTAGCGAGCGTAGTAACTCCGTGGAAATTGAGTTGGGAATTCCTGGCAGGGCGAAGGATGCGACAGTTCCCACGGCTGCCAGCGCGGTCCGGTTACTGTTTCGTGGGAATTTAGTTCATTATCGTGGGAGGTTAAGATTGATCTGGTAATTATGTGAACAAATACGTAATGAAGACGGTGGGAAAGTGATTTACCGGATGGTATGAATAAGGAGTTAAATGATATAATAATAATGATGTACACTGAAACAAGTATAGCTATCAGTATCATCCTCAGCTAAATATAGCTGGTATTAGGATGATAACAGCTTGTGTATATTCATCATTGACATGTCTGTCGCCTGTGCATGGAATATGCTAGAGCACAGGCATTATTCATTGATATTTGTATGAAAACTAAACGATACTTGATAATAGATACAAAATGAATGCATTATTTTAAA
>NW_020869044.1:17500-20000 GCF_003789085.1 Penaeus vannamei | reverse complement strand
CATTTTCTGTTCCCTGCCCTTCTTTTTCTGTTCTGTCCCTAGTTCTATAATGATATGCTTCACCTTCAGTTTCTTTTGAATGATGATGATAATAATCATGATGATAATGGATGATGATGATGATAATGATGATAATAACAATATTAAGTATTGCAATTATAATAATAGTGATAATGATAATAATGATAAAATTAAATAATAACAATAATAAAATGAAATAATAATTATGATGATGATATAATGATATATGATAACAATAATGATAATAATAACAGAGAGAGAGAGGCAGAGATAGATGGAAAGAGAGAGAGAGAGAGAGAGAGAGAGAGAGAGAGAGAGAGAGAGAGAGAGAGAGAGAGAGAGAGAGAGAGAGAGAGAGAGAGAGAGAGAGAGAGAGAGAGAGAGACAGAAGACAGAGAAGACAGAGAAAAGAAAGAGAGAGAGAGATACAGAGACAGAGACAGAGAGAAAGAGACAGACAGAAAATAAAACCACATTCTTACTCCCTCCACAGTCGCACAGATCTCGCAGCAGGACGCCCAGCAGCCGACGGAAAGACGGAGAAGAGAGAGGTTTCCTGCTTAATTAACAACCTGCGAAACGAGGAAATGGCTTCCGGCAGTCAGCTGCTTGTGGGACGCGATCCTTAATGCTCCTCCGTGCGCTTCCCGACCCTCGCCTGTCCTTGTGCGGATCGTGGGAGGAGCCTCGAGCACCGCCTCTGAGGGTAAATGGGTCGCTTCCGGTGTGTTCATCTCGCGGGGCCTGAGACGTGTTCCTGACGTGTTTGAGGGGGGGCTGGTGGTGTTTGTTGTCATTTTTGGACTTGATTTCCTAATGGAGGGGTTTTTGAGAGGTGAGAGAGAGAGGGGGAGGGAGGGAGGGAGGGAGGAGGAAGAGAGAGAGAGAGAGAGAGAGAGAGAGAGAGAGAGAGAGAGAGAGAGAGAGAGAGAGAGAGAGAGAGAGAGAGAGAGAGAGAGATAATGACAATGAGAGAGATGAGAGAGAGAGAGATAATACCTACTAACTAATAATAATAAACAAAAATAATGATAATGATCATAATGATAATACGTTTATAAAAATAATGACAAATAAAGACAACGATAATACAGTAATAGTAATAATAATAATAATAATATAAGTAATGATGTTAAACGTTTTCTCTCAGGAATAGATAGCCTCAGGGGTGATAAAAAACTCATTGTCTATATTCAATGTATATTTTCTGTACACAATCGACATATATAAGCGATGCGAAGTAGTGTGGCCCGGGCAATGCAATGCAACCTTGTGCAAAATGATATCAATAATGATAATGATGATTAAAATAAGACTGATAATAATGATGATGATAATGACTGATGTTGAAAAAATTAAACCCCCTTAACCCACAACCCACGCCATTACCCCCCCCCCCCCCCCCCCCTCCCCATTCCTCCCCCGCCTCAAACTATACAATCCCATGCCCAAACCCCCCTTCCCCCTTCCCTCTCCTCACTCAGCATCCTCCTATCCTTCCCAGCCCCATTAACAGCTTCCCCAGCCCCTCCCCTCCCCCATAACCCAGCTTCCCCCCCCTCCCCTTCTCCTCCCTCCTCCCCCCAGCCTCCCCCAAACCCTCCCCCCTCCCCATTAACCCAGCTTCCCCAAACCCTCCTCCCTCTCCCCATTAACCAAGCATCCCCCCTCCCCTCCCCTTCCCTCCTTCCCCATTAACCCAGCTTCCCCCAAACCCTCCCCCCCCTTCTCCTCCTTCCCCATTAACCCAGCTTCCCCAAACCCTCCCCCTCCCCTTCTCCTCCTCCCCATTCCCAGCCCCCCCCCCTCCCCTCCCCTTCTCCTCCTTCCCCATTAACCCAGCCTCCCAACCCCCCTCCCCTTTCCTCCTTCCCCATTATCCCCTCCCATCCTCATCCCCAATAACCCGTTAACAAATCACCCTCACCTCCCCTCTCCTCCTCCACCCCCACCTCAACCCCACACGAAAGTACACCATACCTCCATCAACCACCGACCACCAACCCGGGGGACTTGTAAACCCACAGGGGACACCCGCGCCGCCCTCGGTAGACCCTTTAGATCCCGATGTGATTGAAAGTTACGACCCTAAATTTCCATGTCCCTTTCCGTGTCCCGACGACCAGGGGCGAGGGCCATAAATCATGACTGTGGACACACTGGCTCCTCCCGGGGGAAATTTTTGGATTCGTCCGGTCGCCATTTATATTACCTTGCCCTGGGTGTTGGTGTTTGAGGGAGGGAGGGAGGAGAGGGAGGAAGGGGAGGAGAGGGTAGGAGGAGAGAGGGGGAGGAGGGAGGGGGAGGAGAAGGTAGGAGAGAGGGAGAGGTGAGGGGAAGGAGGGGAAGAGTAGAAGGAAGATAGGAAGGAGTGTGGGAAGAGAAGAAAGAGGAAGAGGAGGAGGAGGTAGAGGAAAAGGAAGGAGGGGAGAGGGGGAGAGGGATTTCAGAAGAGGGAAGAGGATGGACAAGAATGATA
>NW_020869043.1:47500-80000 GCF_003789085.1 Penaeus vannamei | reverse complement strand
CACAGATCTATTTCAGACAATACCAAATAGTTTTACTTGAGTGCTCATACGGATTTATAAAGACTCGCGTACTCCTGTAAAAACGCAGACGAAAAACGGGGATTTTACATTCACAAAAACCCAAAGCAAGATTAATGACTGTAAAACTAATGAGAAAACGAAAAACACTGAGTACAACAAACCAAACAAACGCATCACAGCGATCCCAACCACACAAACAAGACCTTTAAACACCTACAGAAACCGGTGGCCTCAAAAATCGAAACCAAACAAGCAAACACACACCCACGCACATGAAAAAGCGTGAAAGATATCACCTTTGATCAAACAAGTCGCTCAGCCGCCGCCAAATTGCTATCCCGTAGAACAAGTATGCGCGGTCGGCTGTCGGTGAGCGGCGGACAGGAGGCAGGTTGGGCGAGGGCGCGTGTCGAGTCAGTGCCTGGTAGGCGTTTGGTGAGTGTGGATGTGCACGCCTTTGCTCTCCTTGGGAATCGAGAGCTTTGAGGTTCGAACCGGAGGGGGAAAAAGAGAGGGAGACAGAACAAGAGGATCTTATTAGATTTCGAAAAGGACGTTCTATACAGAAAAACAACATTGACGAGTATATGAGATCCGATCTTTTTTTTTTTCTTTCTTTTTTCATTTACTTTGTTGAGTTTTTCTTCTTTCTCTGGCCGTTGCGGTTTTAATTAATCGATGGATTCATTATTATTTGTTTTAATTACCTTTTCCAATCCCGCCGGAGTGTCTAACCTTGAGTGACGTGAGGACGCTAGTAACCGGTGTGTTTTGAAATTTGAAAAAAGAAGAAAAAAATCAAAGATAAAGAAAAGGTAAATCAAATAGATCATACAATCCTCCAGTTTGCATTAGAAAAATAATTGTGAGGAAACAAAAAGAAATACAATAAGAAAGATAGAAAAAAGAGAAATCTTCATGCCACATTATAGTTATCACCACAACATCTAACTCATGCAATTGCAAGAAAAGGAGTTTAGCGAAATCAAAAGATAACAATATCTCCAGGAATCTAGAATTTTAGTGACGATAAGACCCAGCGCGAAAAGAAAAATAACCAGACCTATGAATATATTCCTCCGATCGAGGCGTGACAGAAGAACCTCAGACATTCCTCAGACGTTTCCTCAGGTAGGTCACCCCCGTCGGTCTTACCTTTCCCTCCGCCTCGGTTTTCAGGGTAAACGATCGCGGCTCTGGGATCAGTCTCATTAATGGCCCGTTGGTATTTCATTAGCGATTTTCCCTTTTTTCCCTCTTTTTCTGTATAATATCCCGTAAAGACTCTGTGTATTTGTTTGGAACAGGCTGTGGGCATTGAACAAAATTTTTTTTTTTTTCAAGAGAAAAAAAGAAAAGGACATAGACTTCAATAAGCGACAATTTATAGAGAGAAAGACGAGAGAGAAAAAACGTTGTTTGGGAGAATTTTAATCGTTTAGAGCACTTGACGCGTATTTCGTAACGTTTCCTATTAGTAAAAGGATAACGTTTTTAAATCTGCAGATTATCAACGCGATAACATTCTCTAGCGGCAATTGGACTAAACAATTCTAGGATATGCTTTTTATCTCTCTTAAAAGCTCTCTTCGAATGCTGTCTCTCTTCGAAATGTGTCCGTCTGTCTCCTTTTCTGCCTGTTTGTCAGTTAGTGCTCTCTTCTCTCTCTCTCTCTCTCTCTCTCTCTCTCTCTCTCTCTCTCTCGCTCTCTCTCTTCTCTCTCTCTCTTCGTCATTCTCTCTCTCTGCTCTCTCTCTCTCTCCTCTGTGTGTTGTGTGTGTTGTGTATGTGTGTGTGGTGATGGTGTGTCGTGGTCTGTATGTCTCTCTGTCTGTCTTTTTTGCTGCCTGTTGTGTCCAGTGTTGAGTCTCTCTGCGTACTCTCCTCTCTTGTCTCTCTTCATCGTCTCTCTCTCTCTCTCTCTTCTCAGTCTCTCTTCTCTCTCTCTCGTCTCTCCTCGTCTCTCAGCTCTCTTCTTCTATTCCTTCTTTTCATTCCCCTCTCGTATCTCCTCTCTCGTCTCCTAACTTCGGAAGTATCACCACATCTGGTCTTTCGTTAGATGAGAGCGTCTCAAATAACGCGACAGACGCAGGGATAACAGCGCGACCCAAGCGTTAAATAGGAAAATGCTCCTCCTTGTAAAAAGTTCACTCCATCACTTGACCTGAGAGGAGTTTCAGAGAGATGGGGATAGAGATGGATAGAAAGATGTGTAGATGAAAAGATAGAGATGGATTTACTGATATATAGTGATAGAGGTGGATAGACAGGTAAGTAGCGATGATAAGTATATAGAATGATAGAATAAGATAATACAGAAAGATATAGAAAGGGCGATAGCTTATAGAGAGGAAGATGTAGATAAGTAAGGAGAGCTGGGCAATCAGATAGAGGTAAATAGATTAGAGTCAGGTTGACGGAAACAGAATTATAAACATAGATATAAATGAATACAGATAGATATAGCAGCAGGAAGAAGAGAGCAGAGATAAGAGACAGACATGACAGAGAGGACAGACAGAGAGACAACAGACAAGACAGACAGACAGACAGACAGACAGAGACAGAGAAGAAGAGAGAGAGAGAAAGAGAGACAGAGAGGAGACAGAGAGAGAGACAGAGAGAGAGCAACAGGAGGCTCTCACTTCGATGAGAGAGAGAGAGTCACTCACGAGAGAAGAGAGAGAGGAGAGAGAGAGAGAGAGAGAGAGAGAGAGAGAGAGAGAGAGAGAGTGAGAGAGAGAGAGAAAGAAAGAGAAAGAGAGAGAGAGCAAGAGATGAGAGAGAGAGAGAGAACAGAAAGAAAGAAAGAAAGAGGAGAGAACACAGAGAATGGGCATATAGGCAGAAATAGATTACTATTAAGGCAGATATAGAAAAATAAAAATAACTTTGGATAAAACGTCCATCCAAATACGCGTTGCCTCTGCTATACAAACAGATGAACAGAAGAAGCATCACAAACAGACATACATACACACGAAACGCACACGGTCTCATGGGAACGCCTTACCTTTATTGCAAATGAGGTGCCCCGACCCGACTTCTTTACATACCTGCGCACGTTAACCATTTGCCTAATAACTGGATTACACATCTATATGAAGGCTGAACTCTGCTGTGTTCCAGACAAAGGGCGGCTTTCAATGTTCTCGTTGAATATTCAAATGATACGATTTAAACATTTTAAACAGTGAAAGGTATACATAATCCATGTTTGTAGGCATTTGCTCCTAGCATTTGGATCTTTCTCCCACACGCAGGTAGATAGAGAGTAAAAAAGCGAGATGAATCACCTTTTGTTTTAATTGTAGCAAAATCGACGTACCTAATTAAATGGAGAATTAATAGCACCGTAGAAGAATATGATTATTGACATCGAAGAATAAATCTGTAACAGAAGGAAAGAAAGAAAAAGGTACGAAACAAGAAAACGGAAGAAAGTGAAAAAAATACTTGGGATAAAGAGAGAGTGGGAAATAACTCCATCAAGAAAAATGAAGAAAAAGAAGAAATAATCCTGGAAAAGAAAGGAAAAGAAAAGAACAGAAAGGGGAATGAAAGGAAATTACCAAGGGAAAAGAGAGGATAAAAAAGCAGAAATAGAAACAATTGAAAAGATATTAAAAAAGGAAACGATGAAACAGAAGATAAGGAAAAATAAAAATAAATGAAATAACCGTAAAAGAAGGGAGAGAAGAAAAATAAACGGAAAAAGCGCGAAAACAAGAGAAATTAGCCTACAAAAAGTGAAAAACAAACCATGAAAATCAAAGAAAAAGGCAAAACGAATACCCTAAAAAAAGGAAAAGTAAAAATAAAAAGCAGAGACAGAAAGGCAGAGAAATCAAAGATATAGCCTTGAATTCTGACCTGAGAGCCCAGTGGATGTCATTCATACCTTGTGAATCAGGTGATAAATACAACAGCGAACTAGCCAAAGCCTGCGTCGACGATAGGCCACGATAGCATGTGATACCACTTATCTTCCGGGCGATAGCGGGGGGATGGAGCCAGAGGAGGAGAGAGAAAACATGAGAAAGAACGAGAAAGAGTAGGCGGGAGAGAAGGAGAGGGAGAAGGAGAGAAAGGAGAGAGAGGAGAAGGCGAGAGGGTAGAGGGAAGAGCAGAGGGAGGGAGAGGAGAGGAGAGGGAGAGGGAAGAGGGGAGAGGGAGAGAGAGGGAGAGGCAGAGAGGAGCAGGGAGAGGAGAGAGGAAGAGAGAGGAGAGGGAGAGGAGAGGGAGAGGGAGAGGAGAAGGAGAGAGAGAGACGACGAAGAGAGAGAGAGAAGAAGAGCATGAGTGTAGGATGACAAATATAATGAAGAAGAAGTGATACAGGAANGTGAGAATGAGAGAGAGGAGAGAGAAGAGAGAGAGAGAGAGAGAGAGAGAGAGAGAGAGAGAGAGGGAGATGCGAGGAGAGTGAGAGTGAGAGACAGAGAGAATGAGAGACAGAGATAGATAAAGAGAAGAACCAATTGAAACAGATGGATGATCAAAGTAACCCAATGTACCTTGCAATCCTTCACCGAAATGGGGCGGGTTGAGTCCTTAGAGTTACACCTTCACTCAAAACAACTTCACTCAAAACACTTCACTCAAACACTTCACTAAACACTTCAAAACACTTCACTCTAACACTCTTAACACTTCACTCTAACACTTTACTCTAAACACTTCACTCATTCACCTAAAACACTTCACCACTTCACTCAAAACACTTCACTCTAAACACTTCACTCTAAACACTTCACTCAAAACACTTCACTCTAAACACTTCACTCTAAACACTCTCTAAACACTTCAAACATCAAAACACTTCACTTAAACACTTCTCTAACACTTCACTTCACTCTACACTTCACTTTCAGTCTAAACACATTCCAAACACTTCATTCCAAACACTTCACTCTAAACACTTCACTCTCACTCAAACACTTCAGTCTAAACACTTCATTCCAAAACACTCTTAAACACTTCACTCAAAACACTTCACTCAAAACACTTCACTTTAACACTTCACTTCACTCTAAACACTTCACTCTAAAACACTCACTTCAAAAACACTTCACTCTTAACCACTTCACTCTAACCACTTCAGTCTAACACTTCACTCAAAACACTTCACTCTAAACACTTCACTCAAAACACTTCACTCCAAACACTTCACTCTAAACACTTCACTACACTTCCACTCAAACACTTCACTCATAAAACTTCACTTTCACTCAAAAACACTTCACTCTAAACACTTCATCTAAACACTTCACTCAAAACAGACTACTAAATACTTCAGTCTAAATACTTCACTCTAAATACTTCAAACACTTCACTCAAACACTTCACTCAAAACATTCACTCTAAACACTTCACTCAAAACACTTCAGTCTACTTCACTCTAAAACACTTCACTCAAACATTCACTCAAACACTTCACTCAAAACACTTCACTCCCAACACTTCACTCTAAACACTTCACTCAAAACACTTCACTCAAAAACACTTCACTCTAAACACTTCATTCCAAACACTTCAGTCTAAACACTTCAAACACTTCATCCAAACACTTCACTCTAAACACTTCAGTCTAAACACTTCACTCAAAACAACTTCAGTCTAAAAACTTCATTCACTTCAGTCTAACACTTCAGTCTAAAACACTTCATTCCAACACTTCACTCTAAAACACTTCAGGTCAAAACACTTCACTCAAAACACTTCAGTCTAAACACTCACTCAAAACACTTCAGTCTAAACACACTTCACTCAAAACACTTCACTCAAAACACCTCACTCTAAACACATGTGCATGAAATTCCTAGAGCAAATCGTGGCCAATCATACGTGAAAAATCTTTTGTCTTTTGAATTTGCGGGATTGAGTGAGAGTTGAGTGGCAAAATGAATGAATGAGTGAGCAGGAAATGAGTTCTGTGAATTAACAATTTCGTCTCTAATTATAAATAACATAACAATGATGTGAGTTACAAAAAAAAAAAAAAAAAAAAAAAAATCGATTTATTGAGCTGACACACAGAACTTAGAATGACATGAGGTTTGATGTATGCTTGGGTGAAGACAGTGACATGATTTCCCTGCAAGAGCCACGCAGCAAGTCATCTTGAATCAGAAATGCATATCATAATACTTCAGTTTATCAACTTTAAAATCTGGATTCGTAAAAAAGACGGATTTACAAGGTATGAAATATCTTATCATAATTTCACACTTTGACTTTATCTTTTCATTCGCTACACACACACACACACACACACAAAAAAAAAAAAGATAAAGAAAGAAAGAAAGAAGAAGAAGAAAAAAAAAACTGATTTACCAAGGTATGAATATCTCATCATAATTTCACACTTTGACTTTATCTTTCATTCGCTAAAAAAAAAGAAAGAAAGAAAGAGAGAGAAAGAAAGAAAGAAAGAAAAAAAGAAGAAGAAGAAAAAAACTGATTTACCAAGGTATGAAATATCTCATCATAATTTCACACTTTGACTTTATATTTTCATTCGCTACAAAAAAAAAAGAAAGAAAGAAAGAAGAAAGAAAAAAGAAAGAAAGAAAGAAAGAAAAGAAAGAAGAAGAAGGAGAAGAAGAAGAAAACATTTACAAAGTATAAGATTATAGTGTATGTCATGCATATTAGACTATGTAAGCTTCATGAATGGGGATGAACGAACTCTTATTATTGCGCAATTCCACTGTGAACTGAATGAATAAACGTGAAAAAAAACTTTCAACCAAAAGGCGATCCACTCATCCGATTCCGTGAGTGGCACTTGCGACGATGGCTTCTAACGGGTACTTATCTATTCACGGAATCCCAAGATATCACCCAAGATGACTCGAACAGGCAAACAACTTTAGTAAGAATGAGAATGAAGCACTTAATGGACGAATAATAACAGCTAAACTCTAGTCCTATATTTTCCACGAACACGAAGAAAGGATTCCACCAATTCGGACAAAGGCGAGCAATTACCCTGACTTTACATACAAAATTGCCCTCACAGCCAATGGGATGCAAGAATCTTTTTATGATGCAACCCAAGCTCACCTTATATCATGCAACTGCACTAGATGAGGCAATGCAAGCTCGAATATTTGCACAGAATAAATATGAAGGAAAAACTGATTAACATGAAAATGGCGTTACTCTGTTTGGTTCCAGTGCCGATGTCCCACCATAGAGCGAGGCAACTGGTCTGCCACTATCACTATATCACCAACAATACGACAAACAAATAATAAACAGCTACAACAGGCCAGGGAACAACACCCCTACTTTTTCTCAGACGCAAATAGAGAGACAGATAGACAAACAAATAAACAAAAAGAAAAATTAGAAGAGAAGACAAAGATACAAATCGATCCAGCGAAGATGGCGAAACAAAATCAAATCAAATCAATGAAACAAGACAATTAATCATCCTCAGTATCTGTTAATCACCAAAAAAGGCAGAGAAAAACAATCCCTCAACATCATTATCCAAATAGCTCATAGCAACATAGTGCAAAGACACACACACCGACATATGTACCCTGTCCTACGCCCATAAAAACACAAACTGACAACTCAAACCCATTCTGGAGAACTCCGATTCACCTATTCTGGAGAAAATATGGTTTAAAGATAGAAAATTGTTATTATGTATTTCTAAGATACCGGAACTTGCATGAAGCTCGTGGAGATATATAAACGAAACAAGTGGAAAGATTAAAAAGAAACTGGAAGAGTAAAGTGAGTGGATATCTGACAGTCGAAAAAATACGAAAACCTTTAGAATATATGAAATATATAAGCAAGAGAACATTACGGATTTGACTAAGAGAAAATATGAAATATATAAGCAAGAACATTATGGATTAGACTAAGGGAAATTCATAATATAGGCCTAGAATTCAAAATGAGAGAACAACACAAATACCTTTCGTAATGGAAATAGTACAACAAAGAGAGAGAGAGAGAGAGAGAGAGAGAGAGAGAGGAGAGAGAGAGAGAGAGAGAGAGAGAAGAGAGAGAGAGAGAGAGAGAGAGAGAGAGAAATGATATGAACCATTGTTATAAGAAGTGAAAATACATAAGAAAGGGGGAAGCATAAGGGCAGATAAGGTTACGCCGAGGTCAGAGATTAGTTTGACCCAAGCCTGACTGTAATTGATTTCTCTGTGACCTATTACCCAGAAAAAACACATTGTTAGACGGTATAATACTAACAAGGAATACGATATATTCTTATGTAAACACATACACACACGCACACACGCACGCACGCACACACACACACACACACACACACACACACACACACACACACCACCACACACACACACACACACACACACACACACACACACACACACACACACACCACACACACACACCACACACACATACGCATCACACGCACGCACGCACACCCACCCACACCCAACACACACCCACACCACACACACACACACACAACACACACACACACACAATACGCATCCACACGCAAGCACGCACACACACCACACCCACCACCCACAACACAACACACACACACACACACACACACACACACACACACACAACACAACCACAACACACACACACACATCCACACCACCACACACCACACCACAACACACACACACACACACACACATACACGCACACGCACTGAGACAACCAACCACAATTATGAATATAATGATGTTTTGATATTATGATCGTATGCAAATCAGCGGATTAATATCTCCCGTTCCCTGATAATAACATAAAAAACATTTATTTTGTATTCCTCATTCTTCCTCATTACTATCATTATTCATATTCATTATGATCTTTATGATTATCATTATCATTATTCATTCGTGATTTTAATGATTATCATAGTTTATTCCATTACTGATATTATCATCATTAATTGCCATTGTTATAAATTTTACTTCTTTTAAGTTATCAATGTTATTATCACCATCATAATCATTATCCAATTATTACTATCATCATCATTCTCATCATCATCATCAGGGCAGCAGCAGCAGCAGCCAGGGCACAAGCAGATGTATTCCATCACCATCCTCATAATCATGATTACCATTTTATGTATTTATCATTATCATAATAATAATAATAATAATGTATAATAATAATAATAATAATTATAATAATAATAAATAATAAGTAATAATAATAATAATAACAAACAACCAACAAACAATAATGATAAATTAATAGTAATATAATTCATAATATAATAATAATTATATATTAATTGTCATTATTATGTTCATTATCATAATCACTTACAATTATCATTATTCACTATACTATCATTTTATCGTTAATCATTCATTATTATTATTATTATTAATATTTTTATTTTTAATAAGGTTTATATTGCTTACCATTGTTAACATTTATTTATCATTCATTATTATTATTATTGTATTTATATTTTATTGTTATGTTATTATTATTATATTATCATTTACTATTATAATGTTTATGATAGTCAGTTATCATTATTATTATTCATTATCATCTTATCATTATTGTTATTCATTATATCATCATTATTATTATTTAATATTGTTCATTATCATTATTATTGTATTTTCATGGTATTATTATTATTCTTACCATTATTGTTATTATCATTATTATCATTATAATTATCATTATTGTAATTATTGTTATCATTATTATTATTATTATTATTTTATCATTATTATCATTATTTTATTTCTTTATAGTGAACATGTTATATTATCATTATTACTAGTAGTATTCATTACTATTGTTATCATTATTTACTGTCACCTGTCATATATCATTATTGTTAGTATTATTATTACTGTTATTATTTTTTTTTTCTCCTTCTTTTTTTATTATCATTTATTAATAATTTTTATTGTTATTGATTTTATTATTATTGTTATTAATGTTATAGTTATCATAGCTTCATTATTACTTTATTATACCTTATTATTTTTATTTATCATTACTAACATTGTTATCATTATTACCATCATCGTCATTCATATTATCAAAGTTTTATTATTATCAATTTTTATTTACTATATTATTATTATCATCATTATTATTAATTTTATGATTGTCATACTTTTCTTCCTCCTTTTTTGTTTGTTATTGCTTTGTTATATTTTTTTACTATTATTATCATTATCATTATTATTATTGTTATTATCATCATTTCGTTGCTTTATAATTTATAAACATTTACATTATCATTTCCTTATCATTATGACTATGATTATCATTATTATTGTTATTATCATTATGAATATTGTCATCATTTTCATATTATCCTTTATCACTATCATTATTGTGTTAATGTTATTATCAATATATTATTTTTTGTTTTCTTAACATATTATGATTATCATTTTTACTATCAGTGTCATTGTCAATGATTATTACCATTGTTATTATCGCTACTATCATCATATCATTATTTTTCATCATTGTAATTATAATTATCATCTCATAAATATTATCTTACCATTATCACTTTAATAAAATCATAACTATCACCACCATTATTTCCTCCATCACCATCAACATTAAATAATTACCCATCTTCATTACTATTCCACACGAAAAGACTTTCCCTTCTACCTCAATAAGTAATCATTGTGTTCACAAATTACTGAACGGCATCTCTCGTTCTTAAGAGTATTTTTAGGTCATTGATTTATGCAACGCGTGTCACCAGGTCTTTTCACTTACGTAATCCTGAAGCTGTGGAGAAGAGGAGGGACAAGGTTTGAAGAAATGGTGGAAGGATATAATGTGATGATGAAGGGATAGAAGTAGTGTAGAAGATGAAAAGAAAGGAGGAGGATTGGACAAGAAAGGAGGATGGGGGGGGAGGAGGAGGAGGGGGGATGAGGAAGAGGATGGAAGAAAAAGAGAAAGGAGGAAGAAGAAAAATGGGAAGAAGAGGATAGAAGAAGGAGGAAAATGAAGAGGAGGAAGGGAAGAGAGAGGAAAATAAAAAAGGAGGAAAGAGATGAAATGAACGGAGGAGGAGAGGGAGGAAGGTTTAGAGGAGGAAGAGACAGGAGCGAGAAGAGGAGGCGAAGAGCGAGGATGAAGAGTAGTGTAGAGGAGGCGGAAGAAAGGAGAAGAGGAGGAGAGGAGGGAAGGAGAGGGAAAAGGTAGAGGAGGAGGAAAAAGGAAAAGGAAAGGGAGGGGACGATAAAAGTGGAAGAGAAGAGATAAGAAGAAAAAAGAACGAAAGCAAGAAGGAGAAGAAAATAAAAAGAAAGATCGATGAATAAGAAACAGAGAAGACAAAAAACAACGAATGGGAAATAGCAATTGCAAAGACTTCCAAATCCCGACGACATTGCAAAACAGAAAATCCCAATTTTGGGAAACCCGTTTCCGTCGCCATCGTGCAAAGTCACGACATTGCAAATTCCCTGTTATTAAGTCAAACAAAACTTTAAACAGCATTCGACCTCCCAAGTGACGTTGATGGCAAATCCAGAAACTCGAGCTTTGCAAGTGTTGATATAAGACAGGGCAAGAAGCGGTAAATTGCTATTGTTAAGACTAGATTCACGGAGGTCTTTGCGTTGGAATTTCGACCTTATGTGGCTTTGTGTAGAGTCTGACATCTCGCGTTGCTTGGGAATGCGAGTATGTCAGGGAGGCAAAGGTGGAGTGTTTTTTTTCTTTCGTTGTAGACCTTAAAAACACGTAAAACACACACACTTACGTTTACATGACACAGAAACAGACCGACTGATGGATAGACACAAACACAGACACATACATGCACAAAACAAACACGGGCATAAACACACACACACACACAGGCATACACACAAAGAAACACACACACATGCACACACACAGGCATACACACACAAACAAATACACTTAAAAACACACACATATACACACACACAAACACATACACAAACACACACGCAAACACATACACAAACACACACACAAACAAACACGTACACTCGCAATCACACGAAGTTAATGAAAATAACATGTCTATTTTGATACGCCATCCAACGCACAGGAAATTAGAACTTGCAACATCCGCAGAAAGAACAGCTTTGACGGAAATAAAGAGAGAATTTGTACACGAACCCGCCATTTTCACACAGAATATATATCCGAAGAACTTTACATCCATTATTTCTAAATTGAAGAAAAAAAAAAAAAAAAACACGAATGTTCAAATGTTATTACCAATATCATGCCATAAGAATCACTTGATACATTTGAGAATCCAATAGGACTTAAATATATGATATTATACATATGTATCATACACGCGTGCCAATATCCATAACGAAAAACATTCATAAAATGTTTCTACATCAACACACACATTTCCATAAAATTAGCAAGGGTTCCGACGCTCACATTTATTATTCAAATGTGTTGTTTGCGCCCATATAAAGTTAATCTATCCACAGGAATGCAGTACTAAAAATTTCCTTTTTCTTTTTTGTCGGGATGATTTTAATTTTTTTTTTTTTTATTTATGTTGGGTTTAATATTTGTAACAATTTTAGAAATCGTGTCGATAATCTATATACCTTCATTAACTTGATTAATGAATGCTTCAAAACAGTTGTATTCTAAGAGAATTTCCATTATTCTATCATTATTTATAATTCTATTATTATCATTATATTATGATTATTCATATATCATTTGATTATGTATGTATATCTAATCAGTTTATTCCATAATGTAAATCTGATCAAATCTACTTTTTTTTTTAATTGTTATTGATTCTTATTGATGACTGACCAAAGTTTCGAAAATTGTGACGCCTGTAAGAACTCTGGAAAATCGAAATTCTAAGCATAAGTCACATCGGTTAGCTATATATTTCACTTATTTGAATTATCGATTATATGAACACTGACGGTGCAATTCATATATAAGTAGCGTAGGTTACGTAAAAATGAATTTAATATTTTTTTCCCTTCATGTTAAAAATGATAAATGACAGGCATATTCTAAAACTGCTAACCATCCGTTACAACTAAATTACATCACTTAAAATACTAATTACTGAATGACCTAGCCTGGAATGATAATAAAAAAAAAAAAAAAAAAAGTGAAAAATCGTTCTATGATATGCAGATGAGCTTTTTGCTTGGTCTAAAAACGAGAAATTAAATTCCTCATGAAATAAAAAACAACGAACGATCTTACCGGGGAAACAATTAAATTTGGCGAGAAGAACGGCAGGAAAATGATTTAAAAAAAATGTCGGGAGTCGTCTAGGATCCTTTCGATCAAATCTCTTAGGGAGGAGGCGAGGAGGAAGGAGGAGGGAACACGAAATGGACCATCGGAATGGGATATCGGGAGTGATGGATGATAGAGAGATAAGCAGTGAGCTGAAAGGTTGAAAGAAATATGCAAATAGTGATGGTTTAGATTGGCAGCAAGAAACAGAAGGATTAGAAGAAAAATGTATTACAAACCCCACCCATCCACCACCACACACACAAATATATAGTGTGTGTGGGTGTGTGTATGTGTTTGTTGTATTTATATATAAATATTGTCGAGATCGTTTATTTAATTTGAAAAATGTCTGTACATCACTGAAAAGGTTTTGTTTTACATATTTCATATTCTAGATATAAATTTATTTAAATAGTTGATGTTTAACTGTGAACAGTCATTTTTTGGGAAAAGCAATAAGACGAGTCCCGGCTTCTTCCCTGTACGGAGAGAGAAGAAAAAGTTGGCAGGAAAAATTCGTCGGCAAAAAACAACACGCCAGGATGCCTTGTTGTTAGGGAACATTTTAATTATTTTAGCCATTTAATAACCCGTGGGTACAGCAACGGAATTAGTCATCGCTGATGGTTCCAGCGCATCAACAAATAGATTGATTGAATTAATTAGAGTAAAAGTGTAAGAGATAAATATGAGATTAAAAGGAAGGGAACGATTGATTGATTATGTGCAAAATCATGAAAACGTACTGTAGTATGGGATGTGGTGTGTGGGGTCTCGATTCCGTCTCACTTGTGTTTTTATTTCGTTCATGTTAATGATAACTGATATATAAATTAGTAGGAAAAGGAAGGGTATAGAGTCAATCTTCGTGTTGTGTCGTGGCTTTACAGGCGACGGTGTCTCCTCAAGGTTGCAAGCTGTCAAAGTCGATATTATATATATATATTATATTATATATAGTATTATATATATATATATATATATAGTATGATACACACACACACACACACACATATCACACACATACACACACACACACACACACACACACACACACACACACACACACACACACACACACACACATGTCACACACACACAGGCTGAAAGGGATCTTGCCCTCCCATGGCAACAGCTCATCTCCCCTTGACCAGACTTGCGCCCCTGAGAAGACGCAAGCGGCGCCTGCAAAGCGACGACGCAACCCAGAATACCGCCACAGACTTTTGTTCAGCCTCGAGCCGTTAGTTGTGGAGAGATTGTTTCAGCGCAACTTATGAATGGCGTTCCTTAGGCGAAGATATGGTGCGGAGTGACCAATGGTGCTGCTCGGTTATATCATTGTCGCTCCCACACGACACACATACATAATGTATGTATGTATATCATATATATATATATATATATATATATATATTATATTATATGTAATATATATATATATATATAATATATATATATATAATATATAATATATATTATATATATATATATATTATATATATATATATATATATATATATATATATATATATATATATATTATATTATATATATATATATATAATATATATAATATATATATATATATATATATATATATATATATATATTATATATATATATATATATATAATATGTATATATATATATATATATATATATATATATATATATATATATATATATATAATATATACATACATACATACATATTTATGTATACACACACACACACACATATGTAAGTGCGTTTATAGGGATATACACAAAGACATACACTAAAGACATACACACATAAAAGCACATACACGCACAGAAACACACACATACACACACATTTCAACACACGCAATGACACGCATATTCACCCCTTATTGAACACAGCCAATAACACCGCCGGGACTTCCCTTCACCAGGATTGAATCAGGGGCTTTGAGGGCACGACGGCAGAGCGAGATAAGGGTGATATACTTTCTTAAGGAAAACCCGATGATCTTAAAAGCGGCCCGTTTGCGATAAGGTCCCAGATTCCCTCTCCTTACTCGTGTCTCGTTTGTCTTGCATTCAATTGTATTCTCGTTTACTTGAATGGTTTATCTGTTCATTCGTTCATTTGTCTGTTTTTTTTGAGATATGTTATTTTTTCTGGTTTATTGTTTTATTGTCACTGTATCATCCTTATCGTTATTTTCAGTATGATTACTTTATTGCTATTATTATCTTTATCTCAGTTTATGTTACGTTTTTCTTTCCCCTTTTCTGACTCCAAATATTGATTTAATTCTTTTCTTCCGTCATCTTTATCTCCCGTTTTATTTTAGGTATTTTTCTTTTCCTTTTTCTGTGACTCCCAAATATTGTTTATTTCTTTCTCTTCGTCATTCTTTATCTCCGTTTATTTTAGCATTTCTTTCCCCTTTTTCTGGTTTATGGAATGATTTATTTTTTTTTTTACTTCTCCTTCGCTGCACTTCCTCTGACATACGCGTTCACAACATTCATTCCCCTGTATCGCTTTTTATTGAAGATCGTTTATCAATTCTTCAATTATTTTTTTCTTTATCGGTTTTTCTTCCACTTGTCCTTTTTTCTCTTTCTGTCTCTCTTTTAGCTCTCGTTCTTTCCTTGCCTTCTCTCTTTTTCCTCTCTCTCTCTCCTCTTTCTCTCTCTCTCTCTTATCTCTCTGCTCTCTCTGCTCTCTCTCCTCTCTTCTCTCTCCTCTCTCTCTCGCTTCTCTCTCGCTCTTTTCTCTCTCTCTCGCCTATTCTCTATTCTACTCTCCTCTCTAGCTGCTTTATCTCTGTCTCGCCTCTCTCGGCCTCTCTCTCTTCCGTTTCTGTCTCTCTGTCTCTCTCTACTCTCATCTCTCACGTCTACTTGTCGTCTCCCTACACTCTCTCTCTTCTCTCTCTCTCATCTCTCTCTCTCTCTCTGGTTCGCGGGTCTTCTCTTCTCCTCTCTCATCTTTCTCTCTCTCTTCTCTCTCTCTCTCCTTCTCTCTCTCTCTTCTACCACCTCTCTTCTCTCTCTCTCTCTCTCTCTCTCTCTCTCTCTCTCTCTCCTTCTCTCTCTCTCTCTCTTNATATATATATATATTATATATATACACATATATACACACACACGCGTGTATGTATATATATATGTATATACACCCGTGTATCTAATATATATATATATGTACATATATATGTATATATATACATATATATATCTATATATCTATATATATACATATATATGTTTATATATATATATTCTTATGCATATTTTTATATAAGAACACACACATACGCAAGCTCTCATACTTGCATTTTAATTGTATTCATATTCAAGGAGGTCTATAAAAGCGCTTATGCAAGGAGAGAATATGAATATATATTGTACACTCTTACGCCCCCCCCCCCCTTCAACACATTCACTCTTACCAAAGAAAGGAAAGAAATTAAGTAAAAAGAAATAGATTAATTAAGAAAAAACAAGTTCGACAGAAATTGATAGCTGATCCCTAAAAGAATAAAAAGAGCTCTAATTGGCTCAAAAAAAAAAAAAAAAAAAAAAAAAAAATCTTTGTTATGTCGGTCTCATTGCATTCAAGATTTTTTTTTTTTTTTATCTATTCCATTCCCCATCTATCCTTCTCCCTCCTCCTTTCCTTTCATCACCTCTCTCTCTCTCCCTTTCTATCCCTCCTTCCTATCCTTTTTACTTCTTTTCTTCTTTCATACTTTTCTGTTCCCTTCTCTCCTACCTCCTCCCTCCTACCTCCTCCCTCTTCCGCCTCTTCACCCTTCTCCTTTCCCACCTCCTCAACCCTTCCGTCCTCGTCCAATTCTCCTACTTCCCTCCTCCTTTCCTTTCATTCTCATCCCCCTTCCTGCCATCCTCTTTCTTTCCCTTCTCCCTCCTCCTCTCCCTGTCTTGTCTCAAAAAAGAAATAAAGAAAGCAAAAAAAAAAAAAAAAACGGAAGTGGCTCAAAGGGACAAAGAAAAGAAAAATAAACGCATCGAGAACGAGGACACAGAAGCACAAACAGACAAATACATAGAATAGATCTGTGATATAGGATTTTAGAAATATATTCATTTGGAACCGTAAAACAAAAACAGATTAAACCATTAGAGGCCCGTAATTATAACTCTCTTTCTGCTATGGATACATTGATTAACAGCGGTCTTTTGGTTAATTAACAATGCAGGATTTGATAGATGTGTTTTTGAGGTCCTTTTAATCGTTCGTTTTATTTATTTATTTATTTTATTTATGTATTTTTTGTCCTGATATTGCTGCAAATATGATTCTCAACATTTTTGTCTTATTTATGTTTTGTTTTTTTACTTTATCAATGATTATTATTACCATTACAACTTAAGCCTTCCCTATAAATACACATACTTGTTACTGTCCTTTTCTCTAACATATCAAGAACCCCCCCACCCCCCACCCCACCCCGGCCCCACCCGCCTCAGACACCCGCCCTCTTGGAAACGAATACACCTAGAGATTTATCAGCGTAAATTCTCTCCCTTGAAAAATGTCTTGGAGACGGTTTCGTACACTCCCTCCCGGAAGAGAGGTGGCGAGCGCTAAAGAGAGTCTGGAACATTCTAAAGACAGGTGGTACTTAACGATCCAGGATAGGCAAGAGTTCGGGTCTGAATTATATACGCTTGGGAAGAGAACGGTTGCGAGGAAAGAGTGAGAGAGAGGGTGAAGGAGACTGAGGGGAAGGCGAGACAGAATAAGAGAGAGAGAGAGAGAGAGAAATGTATAGATAGATACATAGAGAGAGAGAGAAGAGAGAGAGAGAGAGAGAGAGAGAGAGAGAGAGAGAGAGAGAGAGAGAGAGAGAAGAGAGAGAGAGAGAGAGAGAGAGAGAGAGAGGATCATAAAAGAAGTTGAGTTGAAAGGAGAGAGAGACTGGAGAGTAGGGAGGCAAAGTGAGAGTATTTTAATATCTCCCTATCTTTCTACCGACGTACATCCCTGTCTGTCTGTCTATTCACACACACACACACACACACACACACACACACACACACACACACACACACACACACACACACACACACACACACACACACACACACACACACACACACACACAAATGTGCATAAAAAAAAACAACAAAAAAACGTGGCTCCGAACGAGACAGGAAATAAACAAACAAATAACACAACAACAGAAGCCACTAAATAAAACTTAAAGGAATGCAAAAGAGGGGCAGCGTTCCGGAAGCCGTAATAGTAATGAGAAAATATATCGTCGGTAAGAGGGGAAGAGAGAACCAAAGGGCGGGAGGGGTGGGGTGGGGCGGGGTAAGAACAGTGGAGTGAGAGAGGAGGAGGTCGGGCCAGAGGAGGGGGGCGTGGCTGTGGTCCAGAGGGAGGGGCGTGGAACAGGGGAGTGAGAGGAGGAGGTCGAGCCACAGGGGTTGTTAAGACCGTAGGGGTGGGGGAGGGAGCGAGGGGCGAGAAAGGCCGAAGGAAAGGAGACACCGAAGATGAAAGAGAAAGCGAAGAAACTTTTAAAGGAAGCCAGGGGATATGAGGAAGAGATAGAAAGAAAGAAGAACCACAAAGAGTGGAGAGCGGACGAGGATGAAGGAAGGAACTAGAAAGACACAAGGAGGAAAGGAATGCCAAAGTAAATGAGATGAATGGGACATAAAAGAGAATGAGAGACCGAAAGCGAGCGAGAGAGAGAGAGAGAGAGAGAGAGAGAGAGAGAGAGAGAGAGAGAGAGAGGAGAGAGAGAGAGAGAGAGAGAGAGAGAATACGAATGACAAAATGAGAAGTGACAGAAGCGCTTTGATACAAACAGGCGAGGGATATTGAAAAGTACTTAGACAGGAAATATCAGAAAGGATTTAAAAAGGAGGACGACAGATTAGAAGAGGGTAGATGAGTGAGACTTGAGAGAAGGGAACTTGTGGGAAGATAATATGGTACTGAAAATCGCGATAAATTGCAGAGAACTGATAGGAGGAGACGAGAATTATGTGAGAAAAAAGTGAGAAACGGAAATTGAAAAGAGGGATGAATGAAGGAAAGGGGAAATTGAGAAAGCGAACAGAAGAGGGAAAAAGAGAGCAGAGAAATTATTTTAATCTGAGAAAAGGGAAAAAATAAAGAGGGAAACGGTGATTACGGCGAACGTGACTAAGTGTAATGAAATAAAATCCCGGAGAAATAGAGAATATTTTGAACAAACATATCGAAATACGTGCCAAGCTTATTAGGAGTGTTAATTGTATTTGCATTATTACAATCATTACATATATTTTTTGAGTGCTGTTTTCAGAATTATTTTTGCTGTTACAATTATCATCATTGATATTCCTGGTGTTTTTTTCAACATGAATGTAATTGCTTTTATCATAATTACTAACGTTATCTGTATTGTTTCTCTTGCCCTTGCCCCCTCTATTATTAGTAGTATTATCATTATTATTGTTGTGATGATAATTATGAAAAGCAAAATGATAAATTCTGTCAACACTGGCATTACCGTTATTATTATACTCACCATTATCATTATACTTACCGATTAATGTTATGCTTATCTTTAATTATTATCATTATTATTATTATTATTATTATTATTGTCATTATTATCATTATCATCATCATCATCATTATTATTATTATTATTATCATTATTATTTTTATTTTTAAAATTATTATTGCAATTATTATGGTTTTTGTTATTAGTTATTATGATATTGGCAATAATGGTAATAACAATTATATTTTTTTCAATAACAATATTATGAATTATATTTTGAATGTAATATATCATCATCATCATCATCATCATCATCATCATCATCGTCTTCATCATCATCATTATGATTATCACTATTTTGTTCGTCATTATTATCATTATGTTTATAATCATTATCATTGGTATTATCAGAAGTAGAATAATATATTTTAAGTATTACAATAAATATTGACTTTATTATTATCACTGTATATTATAAAATCTATATTATTATCAATATCATTATCCAAATTATCATAATTGTAATAGTAGAAGTTGTTATTGTTGTTATTATTGTCTATATTATGTATGTTATGATAATTCATATTCATGATAATTCATTTTCATTGCTACTGAAATTACAACAGAAAAGATAATGATGATTAATGATAATAACAATAATACTAATGATGATAATGATAATAATAGTTGTAACAAATATCACCCGTATAATGATAATGAGGCTAATAGTATTAATAATGAATATGTTCATAATGTTAATGTTAATAACAATTATGATGATAATATTCTTCATTGCCTTAATCCATGTCGATCGGTCATTCCAATGCCCTGCCTTCCAACTCTCATTTAGCTACATGTTTTCTATCATGTAGTGTGAAGCTGGGGTTTTACTGTTGCAAGCTCGTGCAACCTTACCTTACCTTTCCTTACCTTACCTTACCTAACCTTACCTTACCTTACCTTACCCTTACCTTACCTTACCTTACCTTACCTAACCTAACCACATATCGGCTGCGGACGGTTGGCGGCCGAGGTGAAGCTCCCTGCCCAGGGGAACGACAAGCCGGCCGTAATTCGATCCCTCGAACTCGGATTACCGTTGAGTCCGTTGCTCTAACCATACGGCCATCGCGTCCTAATAGCAACAGTAATGATGATAATAATTGCTATTATTATCATTTCTATTGTTATGATAATATTCATAATGACAACAATAGTAATTACATAAATACTTGCTATCTCTATTATATCTTTTTTATTCATCATCGTAATGAAAATCATAACGGAAATATCAGTAATGATAATACTAATGATGATAACCATAATCATGATTATCATTATCTCCTTTTCACTATAATTTGTTTTTATTTCAAGATTTTTTTCTCCTTTTATCATGACTGCTTCCTGTCATACCAAGGTCACAGTCATTGTCGGCAATTAAATAATAGATTATTTTACGTCTGAAAGGAAGGATTTTCAAAGCAAGCAAACTGATACTCAGACATGTAGCTTCCTGTGTCTTTTTTCTTTAATTTACTATTGTTATTGGTATCATTATCATCATTTTTTGAGTTCATTGTGATTTTTTTTGTCAGAGGATTTTGTGACGTGCCAAGTCTCTCTCTCTCTCTTTTTTTTTTAGTAACTGTATCGGGAACAGGATGAGTGAGGGGTGGAAAGAGAGGTGTGAAACCCTCGGGTGACTAAGAGGATGGAAGAAGAGACGGGGTGACAGAGAGATAGGGTGAAAGAGAGAGAGAGAGAGAGATAGAGAGAAAGGGAGAGAGGGAGGGGAGAGAGGAGAGGGAGAGAGAGGGAGAGGGAGAGGGAGAGGGAGAGGGAGAGGGGAGAGGAGAGGGAGAGAGGGAGAGGAGAGGGAGAGAGAGAGAGAGAGAGAGAGAAGAGAGAGAGAGAGAGAGAGAGAGAGAGAGAGAGGAGAGAGAGAGAGAGAGAGAGAGAGAGAGAGTTTAAGAATTCAACTAAAGTTTATATCTCATATGGACACACACGCACACGCATATTCTTTTGTTTCTGCTTGAGAAGGAAAAAATCCTACACACACACACACACACACACACACACACACACACACACACACAACACATCTGTATACGTATATGTAATGCGTAAATAAACATACAGTATATATAGCGAGAGAGAGAGAAAAAAGAAATGCAGTGGAAAACCGAAAGCAAAAACTATTCCAAGAAATGTAAAAGTAAGATAAGAGAAATCTTAAAGTAATCCACACCCCCCCCCCCCCAAAAAAAAAAAAAAAAAAAGTGCGAGGACGTTGGTCTCGACGAAAGACTCACAATGGAAGAACTGTATCAATACTGAAGCCGAGGTAGCATTAGGACCGCAAACGCCATTTTTGAATGAGCTTTTACGAAGGCGACCGCAAGTAGTTTTGGAAAGGACGAATATTGTGGTAAATGTTCTAAAACTTCGAAAGCTATTTCCAGAGTAAAAAAATGTGTAATAAAAGTTTGCGATTGTGGTTTGTCGTACCGGACTAAAATAGAAAAAAAAAGAGAGAGAGAGAGAGAGAGAGAGAGAGAGAGAGAAGAGAGAGAGAGAGAGAGAGAGAGAGAGAGAGAGAGAGAGAGAGAGAGAGAGAGAGAGAGAGAGAGAATAGAGAATAGAAAAATCTAATATGTGAATGAACGAATGAACAGACAAGACAAAGGTAAATGAAAAACATGGATCATAAAATGGCTACCAATTGTATTTATAATTAACACATTAAGATATACGATTGCATAAATCGTGATACAAAGATACAACACCTCTCGCGCCAAAGGTAATATTGACGTATCCGAGATGAGAATCGTATATTTGGCAATTTAATAGTCATACACTAGTTTATGTTGTAATAGGAGAGCAATATCGCTGAATTCTCTGATGCAAATTCGCTTGCAGTGATATATACAGTCTATTATTAATCCAAAGATAGTGGTTTATTTGTTTGTTTTCATCTGTATCATAAGAGGAATTATTGGTTTCATATATTGGAACAAGTTTTTGGATATTTTACGTGTGTATTGTTATTTGAATAAGTGAAAAAAAAATATGTAACATGAAATTCTTCTTTATTTAAATAAGGTTTATTTTTAAGTGGATTTGAGGATATTGTTGCACTGATTTCGATTATAGATTCTAGCGATCAACGACATAACAAACATCTTAAATATTAATGTTTATGTGGCAAAGCAGTCGAGAGAAAAAGAGAGAGAGAGAGAGAGAGAGAAGAAAGAGAGAGAGAGAGAGAGAGAGAGAGAGAGAGAGAGAGAGAGAGAGAGAGAGAGAGAGAGAGAGAGAGAGAGAGAGTGTGTTTGTGTGTGTGTGCATGTAGAGAGAGAGAGAGATATAAATAGATAATCCGATACATACAGAGTGGCGTGGATGGGGATATATGTATATATATATATATATATATATATATATATATATATATATATATATATTATATATATATATAGTATATATATCTGTGTGTGTGTGTGTGTGTGTGTAGAGAGAGAGAGAGGAGGGGGGGGAGTGGAAGCAGACAGACGCAGAGAGATTGAGAATTAAACTAAGCATTTTATCTCCTCAACCAGCACTGCGGGTAATTCCACCCCCCCCCCCTCGCCCCCTTTGTTACCTCCGGCGCCCCCACATAGGCCGTATGATCACCTTAACGACGCGCTTAGCCAACTTATGTGATCATCCTGGTATTGTGACTTGGGTGGTAATGCGACTACCTGATTGTAAATTACAGTGGGCGGCATTTTAATCGCAGCGTGATAGTTTTAGTACGTTCCTGTACGTGTGGAATTTGTGAGTATGTAGAGTATGTTGGCCAGTTCTATGTATAGTTTTAATTCATGTTCGTATAATGTGAAATATGTGTTACTTTATCTCCGTATGATAATTCCTGTATAGCGTAGTTTTGGCCAAAAGATGGAGACGGAGGCTTTAAAGTTATGAAAATAATTATGGAGGGTAAATAGTTTGTATATCTAAGTCAGATATTCTATTATTTTCATCATAATTGTTAACTTTTCTGTTTGCCTCTAAATGACGTACAGCGGAGCCAATTCCTTACACTTCGGGGTTTCCGTGATATGTAGACGGGGCCTGTCAATCATCATTTGCAAGTTCCTTCACGTAATATTAATATGTTCTTATAACCAAGTTGCAAGGCCTTCTTGCACGAGTGGCTGGCAGACGTTGCATCGATTTGTCCTGTCGCGTTGTAGCGTTCCGTAAAGAGGTGTGGCAAGGTGTGTCAATAAGGTGTTGCATAACGATGTTGGCGAAACAAACAAAGAGCGAGGCTGGGAAATCATTTCGACAGCAAAGATGCCTTACTAAACGGGATTAGGTTATTCTCTCTTTGAACAAATTACATATATTTTGTATCTGCACCAAACCCACACACATGCTCCCTTCCGCGCGCGCACACGCACACGGCACACACACACACACACGCACACCACACACACACACACACGCACACACACACACACACACACACCACCACACACACACACCACACACACACAACACACACACACACACACACACACCCATCCACACACAGCACATACCGATACCCTACCCCCCCCCCCACCACACACACCAAGCATTATATTTATCACCATCCGAGGTCTCGTTGCCAATGTATTTTCCACCTTCTCCACAACCTAGCTCTGTTGCGTGGTCGTGCACACTCTGTTGCAGGAATTGCCGTGATAAGATGCATTTTATTGTAATAGCAAGTGAGAGAGGGAGGAGCCAGAGGTCTGCGTGTATATCATTCACAATTTTATAAGTATTCACGTAACCGGGGTGGGGTGGAGAGGTTGAAGAAAAGTAGTGTGAGTGGAGTGGAAAATAATGATTTGAGAGTGAGATGAAATGAAAAAAATAGTGTTTAATGAAAATAGTAAAAGGATGAAGAATTTTAAATTGATTATAGTACTTATAATGAAACTAATTTAAATCATATCGAGGAATTCAAGGTAATGAAATATAAATAATATCAATAAAAGTATTGGTCATTATGATCACAGGAAATATTAATAACAAAGATGAAAGACAGAGGAAAATAACAATTATATATCGATTTTATTATTTTTATGATTAATGATGATTTCATGCCTTAGCTCCCCCCTCTCTCTCTCTCTCTCTCTCTCTCTCTCTCTCTCTCTCTCTCTCTCTCTCTCTCTCTCTCTCTCTCTCTCTCTCTCTCTCTCTCTCTCTCTCTCTCTCTCTCTCCCTCTCCTCTCTCGCTCTTCCCTCTCTTTCCCCATCTACCCTCACCCGACCTCTCTCTTCTTCCACCCGTTTCAGTAGGGTATATTAAGGTAAAAATGTGTTTGTAACATCGTATATATATATATATATATATATATATATATATATATATATATATATATATATATATAATATATATATATATACACATCTCTTATATGTGTATATATTATATTTATACACCCATATGTGTGCGTGTATATATGTGTGTATGTGACTGTATATATATATATATATATATATATATATATATATATATATATATATATATATATATATATATATATATATATATATATATATATATATATATTATGCACCTTATCATTAAAACTTTTAAACTAAAAGTGAATGTCCTGAGACTTTGGATATACAAACAGAAGAATCAAATGGGTCCTTTACTGTCATCTTTTGGTCTCCAGTTTGTAGACCTATTGCATACGTTTGCCTCAAAACTCACAAATTCCGAATTTTATTTATGCCTCCACCATTCAAAGCAAATAATAAACCGATAATTGTAGGAAATGTATGAGTGAGACTGGATATCTTAACAGTACGAGATGTATTTGACCGGTTTCGATTACGTCTTCGTCTTCGTCAGAAATACATGTATTTTATACCTTTTCTACATTTGTCAACATTGTCAACATTTTTTGCCAGGTATAATCAATAAAGTCGAAATTTCAAGCGATTCTTAAATTGCTGTTGATTAAGAATTGAGAGAGAGAGAGAGAGAGAGAGAGAGAGAGAGAGAGAGAGAGAGAGAGAGAGAGAGAGAGAGAGAGAGAGAGAGAGAGGCGGGGGTGTGGGGGGAGGCGGGAGAGGATGAATAATTTTCAAGACTCAAGGAAGGAAAATTGTTATGCACAACGCGAAAATATGACTAATGCAAAAAAAAAAAAAAAAAAATCATAGCTCCATTTTATAGGTAGGAGTCAAAACTATTTTTTCCCTTTGCTATACATCGCCAATATTAATATTAAAGCATTCATTAATACTGATAGCAGCTTAGTCTTAACGAGGCAAGTATGTCTTTTCGCTATATATTGAGAGCTGTTCATTTTAGCTTCCTGATTGTGATTAATATTGCAATAGATAATTAATATTGCATTTGCGACGTTATGATATAATATGTTGCCATGAATCCATTACTAATTCATTGTAAGTCATTACATATGTATGAGTCATTTCTTTGTTCTCGTCATTTGCAAATGTTGACGCCACTTGCAGATGTTGAGCTGTAGATATTTTTGTGGTTGATATTCCCATATTTCCTAAGGAGTTGGTTGTTCATTATTCTCCTTGGTTGTTAATTGTTCATTTAGATCATATTTTGTGTAATTACTATCTGTTATCGCTGTAACAATCATATAAATACTGATAGTAATAGGAATGATAATTAGTATTATGGTAGGATGATGATAATAAGAAAATGGTATATGAAAACAATTTAATGATTTTTTTTTTATTACTAATATCATTACCAAATCAATGGTTACTATTTCTATTTTCTCCATCACTCCCATTACTCTCATCATCGTCACCATCATGAGAATCATCGTCATCTCCGTCACCATCGGTTTCATTATCACCCTCCTGCTCCTCCTAATCATCATCACCATCCTCCTCCTCCTCATCGGCATCGTCATCATCATCATCACCATCACTACCACCACCCACCATCATCCTTATCATCACCATCATTATCACCACCATCATCATCATCCTCATTCTCATCATAACCACACCACCACTATCATCACCACCACCACCATCATCCTTATCATCATCACCATTATTATCACATCATCATCCTCATTCTCATCATAACACCACCACCACCACTATCATCACCACCCATCATCCTTATCATCATCATCACCACCATCATCCTCATTCTCGTTCATCACCACCACCATCATAACATCATCACCACCACCACCATCGTCATCCTCATCCTCATCATAACCACCACCACCCCCACCATCCGCCGTCTGCCATTATCCGCACCGTCGTCGTCCTTCTCTCCATTGCAGCTTGTTTTTTCCCCGAGTGAAGCCTTCCTCTCTGGCGTAGTTCCTCCTTCCTCCCAGAGCCATTAAGAAAAGATCATAGATTACGCCAGAATTTGCACTTAGCTGTTCTGGTCTTCAATAAAATATCTTGAGTGTTAGCGAAATGGACCCAGCAACCAAATGGAGCATGGAGCGCTCTGATTGGTGGAGAGTATCGACCAATGAGCAGAAGCAAGGGTCAGACTTGGAGGTATTAATTAGATCTGAACATCTCTTTTTTTTTTCTATTTCACGCTTGTGGTATATGCTAACATAGTAGCATTTTTTCTTTTAATTTCGGCTTATACTTTTTTTTTTTTTTGTATTATTTTATTCTGTTCTTTTCTGTTTTTATCCATCTAGTGCCATAGAGGATGATAAATAGAAATATCAAGATATTTTACAAACATATTGAGACGTTCATGCATGCTATTGTATCACAACAAAGATACCGTAGCCTATCTAAGTTTGTTTGTTTTTTATCCAAAAGTTCAATGAGATATCAGTTTGTGAGCATGTATGGTTATTTACCAAAAGACCAAGTTAAAGTTGATACGTCTTCCTTAATGAGCCAGTATGCAGTGAGCAGCCGAAGGATTCCCTAAGGTCTCGGCGAGATGCAGCAATTAAAACACTTATCAGCGGTCCTAATTGCGTCGACAATTATGTCTCACACAAAATTAGGGGTACGAATCCGACGGAAAATAACCATCTCTCCCCTTCGAGCGTATGATCTCTCTGTGTCTGTCTGTCTGCCTCTCTCTCTATTCTAGTGCGCTGTATTTCTCGTTCTATCGCCTCTCCATTATCTTCTTGTTTTGCCTTTTAGTTCGTCTCGTTGAGTAATTCAATTTGGTGTTTGTCTCTGCCAGTCTTTCGATTCCTATTTTTCTCTGCCATTCTCTCTGTTTCGGTGTTTCATTTTCTCTCTGTGTATTTCGCTTTCTTTCTCTATTTTTCTTTTCTTTTTCTTGGAAGGGGGAGGGGGGGATTTTGTTTTCTTTTCTGTCTTTTTGTTTACCATCTTGCCTGTGTGAGGAGACATCTTCACGCTCTCTTTCTGTCTGTTTGAACATTTCTCTCCGCTCTTCCTCTCATTATACCCATTCCTTTCTTTGCATTTTCCTTCTCTTCCGCGTGTGGCTTTGGACTAACTCACAGTGTTTTTATTCGTTCAATAGCTTAATGGGAGAGCTAAACGTACATATGAAATAACTGTAAACAAATGCAGATGCAGAGAGAACCGGATGAAAAACTATGATAATGATTAGGTAAGACAATTATCGCAATTTGATGCAGTTATTAATGAATCGGAGTTTGGTGCTAATCACCCTGACCCCTCGTTAACCATTGTCATTATATCTTTTCTTTCTTTACTTTGCTACAATTTCTTATTTTCGCAAAGGAGTAGAATATATAATGGTGATGAATGCGTTTTTTCAAGAACTCATCATCAGGTACCCGTAACATGAAGAGTTAGAAAGAAAGAAAGAAGATTGACAGACAAGCAGACAGAAGGAAAGACTGACAGATAGGCAGGGTGAGAGAGAGAAAGAGAAACAGACAAAGAGGGAGTAAAAGAGGCTGAAGTACACACACACACACACACACACACACACACACACACACACACACACACACACACACACACACACACACACACACACACACACACACACACACACATATTTATCTATAAAATAAACGAAAAACACGCACCCATAATCGCCGCGTTGTGAACTGCCCCCCCCCGCCCCCTTTAAAATAGAAAACAAATAAATGGTCCAAAACATGTCCGGTATTCTCAGGTATGGTCTTCCACAAAGCGACAATCGCAATCTTGTGAACTCAGCTGGAATAAAGGTTAATGCGTGTTCACCTTTTTTTTTTTCTTTATTTGCACTTTTCATTTTGTTTTATTTTATTTTATTTTTCTTCTTTGTGGTCTTATCCTCGTCTTCCTCCTCGTTATTATCATCATCATCATCATTTTAATCATAATCATTTTCATCACTAACATTAATATCAAAGTGAGTATGGTGATGGTGATAATGATATGATGATGATGATGATGGATGATGATGATGATGATGATGATGATGATGATGATGATGATGATGATGATGATGATGATGATGATGAATATCATCAATCATCATTATATCATAATCAATATTATAATCAAATTAATATCAATAATGGGTATGAGGATCAATGTTAATATAAAAAATAAGTATGTGGGAGATAATGATAATGATACTAATTATTATAATCATCACTATCAACATGAACATGATCATCATCAACATAGTCTTTCTTTGGTCCCTCGAACACCCTTGGCACTGTTTTTTCCTTCGAAATCTTGTCTGCCTCTTCCCGATTCAGTAAAATTGATAAGGCAATAAAATGTCAAGAAGGAATGACAGGAGAAAATGATATACAATTGACACTAAATGCCAGGGCGTGTGCCACTTCCCCCTCTTCTCGCTTTATCACTTTCAACTCCATCTCCACATGAAAATACAGAAGAAAAGCGAAATGGAGAGAATTCCAGCGAACAGGAAGAGGGAAAGAAACAAGTGTTAGATGAAAAAGAAAGACAAGAAAAACGATGAAATGGAAATATGGAGGGGAACGATAGGGGGGGGGGCGTATACGACGATATGTGAAAGAGTAAGCCAAAAAAGAAAAAAAGAAAAAAAAAGAAAAGAAAAATATATAGAATAAACTTAAATGAACAGAAGGAAACGTGAAAAGAGGGAAAGGGATAAGAGTAGGAGAGGGAGAGGGAGAAAAAAAGGAGGCAAGAAACAAGGAGTAAAGATATGTTCAAGAAAGAAAGAATGAAAACCGAGAAATACGAGGACATGGTAGAAAGATAAGTGGACAGACCAAAAAAACAAAAAGAAAAAGCGAGCGAACGAAAAGAGATAGAGAGAGGGAAGAGGAACGAAGGGGAGACAAGACAAGAGGAGAGAAAAAGTGGAAAGGGTGGATAGGGTGGACCGAGAAGAAACAACATAGGAGGAATATTAGCAAACCCGACAAACACTCCTTGTACTTACCTGCGAAGAAAATGATAATAATAATAATGATATTTTGAGATCGCTCTCTTTAAAGTTGGGAGAAAAGAGAGCAAGGAAGGATAAAGAGAATGGAAATCAATGACCGAATAAATAGAGATAAAAAAGAAATGGGAAAAGAAGAGGGATAAAAAGCTGAGAGGCAGAACTAGAATGAAAATTGGAATGAGAGGATGAGAATAGATAAGGAGATAAGATAGTAATGATAAATAAGGAGATACATATAAAAATAAACTCGGCGATGGAGTAAACAAAGTAATAAACTCTTACAAAAAGAAAACAAAAAAAGGGACTGGAAAAAATGGAAGCTGGAAGAAGAAAACAAAAACAAAGACAAAAAAAAAGAATAAAGAAGAGGAAAGACAGAAGAGATGGAAGAAAGGAGGATAGAAAGAAGATATATAAGGAAAAGAAGGAGGAAGATATAATACCAAATGGAAGAAGAGACAGAAAAAGAACGAAAGGGGAGAGTGAAGGGAATGGAAAAAACGGTATATGGAGAAACATAATCCGCGGGTGGAGAAAGAACGAGGAAAGGGAAGGAAAACGAAAGAAAGGACGAGAAACAAAAGGATGGGAAGAAAGAAGAAAGGAAGAGAGAAAGAGACAGGAGAAACACAGACAGAGACAGAGAGAGAGACAGAGACAGACAGACAGAGAGACAGAGAGAGAAGAGAGAGACAGAGAGAGAAGAGAAAAAGAAGAAGAAAAAGAAGAGCAGAAGAGGAGAAGTGAGGAGGAGGAGAAGGACGACAAGCGCTGCGTCATGTTCAGGGAGAGGCGTGACACTTTAAGAAATCACCTCGAAAACCCGAAGGGATTTTCCCCCCAAAGCGCGATGTGTATTTTGTGTCGTTTTGCCGGAAAATATTTTCTCTTTTTTCATGTTTTTATTTATTTTATTCTTTTATTTAAGGTTGACATTATGAAGTTTATTTAATATTAAGGGTTGTCACATTGTTATACTGAATGTGACTTTTTATTCTTTAGTTATTAAGTACATCATAATTCCAATTGCCGGAGGTGTTTTATTTTTATTATCAAGATATCAGAGAATTATCACAGATATATTTTTTTATTTTCATTATCAAAATATAGAGAATTATCACAGATATATATTTTTTATCATAATAAAGAAAATTATCACAGATATTTTCCTCTAATTCCGTTGAAGATCCTTTGACATTACCCTCAGCTCCCTCCCCCTTATTGCAACAGCCATTAGCACTTCCCAAAACACGACTTTCGCAGCACATCCCCCTTGAGGCCTCCGCCAGGAATCACACCTTGTCCCCCGCAATTCCTTAATTCGCACAGTGCCATTCCCCCGACCGAGCGATACAGCAGCTAAGCGGATACGTTACAAGCGAGCTATTGTGTTTGCCATCAATATTCTGAATCCACACGGGGAGGAGATGAGAGGCTGAATGCTATCAAGACGTTTTCCTGGCGGTCGGATATTCGCAGGAGCAAATACGGACTAAGGGAGGTTGCTCGTGTGGCGACGAGGGGCTAAGGCGTGTGCGTGTGTGTCCTCGTGTGTGCTGTGTGTTTCGTATGTAGTAATATGGGTAGAGGGAGAAGGGTTGTGGAAGGGAAGGGGCGAGGACGGAGGGGAGGGAGGAAAGGAGGGTGGGATGGTGGAAAGGTGGGGGGAGGGGGATGGAAGGGAGAGGAATAGAGGAGGGAGGAAGGATGGAAGGGTGGGGAATGAAGGGGTGGGAGATTGGAGGAAAAGAGGAGTGGGAATGTCGGGTGGTAGATGGAAGGGTGAAGAGAGGAGAGAGAGAGAGAGAGAGAGAGAGAGAGAGAGAGAGAGAAGATAGATAGATAGATAGATAGATAGAGAGAGAGAGAGAGAGAGAGAGAGAGAGAGAGAGAGAGAGAGAGAGAGAGAGAGAGAGAGAGATGCAAGATCGGATTATACATACTAGTGTTCATTATAGCATATTGCTATAGTCATTATTGAATTGAGCTACCTTTCTAGCACGTTCATCAAATGCACAAAATCACCCATAAACTCAAGTAGAATAGAATAGAGAATAGGGATAAAAGGATAAAATAGATAAAGAATTACAAAACGTATCATTTGCAGCTAATGGCTTAATAGGCTCCGATTCAATTTGTTAAGGATTACTGAAAACTCTACGTGTAATGCTATCGAATGCAGAACTCTAATTGGCTTTGTAGCTGGTCACAACTTTCTGCAGGGAAAGGAAAGAGAGGATTTTTGACATCACGTAGGCCTTTCTATTTTCTTTTC
>NW_020869043.1:35000-42500 GCF_003789085.1 Penaeus vannamei | reverse complement strand
ATATATATATATATATATATATATATATATATATATATATATATATATATATATATGTGTGTGTGTGTGTGTGTGTGTGTGTGTGTGTGTGTGTGTGTGTGTGTGTGTGTGTGTGTGTTTATATATATGTATGTATGTATGTATATGTATATATTTATCTATGTATATATGTATACATTATATATATATATTATATATATGTATATATATATATATATATATATATATATATATATATATATATATTATACCTATATATGTATGTATATATATATATATATATATATATATTATATATATATATATATATATATATATATATATATGTATGTATGTATGTATGTATGTATGTATGTATGTATGCATATATATGTATATATTTATCTATTTATATATATTTATACATATATACATATATATATATATATATATACATATATATATATATATATATATATATATATATATATATATATATATATATATATATAATATATATATACCTTTGTCTATATATCTATCTACATGTTCATTATTTATCTATTTGTATTTATATATATACATGTATGCATACTTGAATATTGACATTAGGACATACCTACCTTTACCGCATACCTTACTTTTTCCCTTTTTTCTATCTCCCTTTTCTTCTTATTTTCTTTGCGTGCGAGGAGGTCGGAGTCACCGAATCGCGCTCCCGTGATTAGAAAGTGGCGTGCAGGAGGCGGCGCACCGCGGAGGAGACAGGTGAAAGGTCGTGCAGGAAAGGCCCCGAAAGGTGTCATAAACCCACGCTTGCCTTAAGCTTAATGAAGGGGAAAATTAGGTAAACAAGGTCAAACATACACTATACGCTCGTCGATGCAGATCAACGTATAAACAGACAGACACGTATTTATTAAGAAATAGGTTGAAGGATAGTTTTAAAAAACGTCCTCCGGGTACACCTCACTTATTTACCTTTTCACTCGCTTTATTAATTGCAAAGTTCCCCTCATAACTCCTCCATTGTGTCTAAAAAGAAGCGGCAACCTCCTTAATGACGGGACGCAGGTCGATATTTGGGCCAAGTTTGTTATATCAATTACAGCGGCGAGGGTGTCGGCGGCGCCCCTTTGGGAACACACGAGGCGAGGGCCAGGAATGCGGGGCGGCCTCTCCTGAAGGCGCGGGCGGGATCCAAAGGCCCGAACAGCGCCAAGAATGACGCCCGGGGCTCGGTGGGCGCAGGAAGGCCTTTGATTAAATCGTGCACGCCCCCACGCCAGCCGTCGCTCACGCTCGTAATTTCCTTGCATGGAGGACATGGGAACAAGCACGCACATGCGCACGCAGAGACATGCAAACAGAAGCGCGCGCGCGCACACTCACTCACACACTCACACACACACACACACACACACACACACACACACACACACACCACACACACACACACACACACACACACACACACCACACACACACACACACACACACACACACACACACACACACACACACAATACACGAAGCACATACACAGATATACATACATACATATACATTACATATATATATATATATAATATATATATATATATATATATATATATATATATATATATATATATATATATATATATTATATAATATTATATATGTATGTATGTATATATACATATACATATATGATATTCCCTTGCATATTTTGCAGTTTCCTGGCTAAAGATCTCGCCTGCAAAAGCGATAATCTTTCGGATCGCATCGGATCAAATTTTATTGGGTGAACCCACACGAGACTTACGGAAACCGGATCACATGAATAAAAAGAAAAGTATTGATTTTCCAAACATTCTACCCATCCAAAAGAGAGAGCGAGGAAAAAAAAGAGAGGAAAAAAAATGTAAGACGATAAGCTACTTCAAATAACTATTCCAATTTAATCTCACACGACACGAAACATTTCAAGTTATTTTGATAAAGTTTGTAAAACCCTTCTTTCAACTTGGTAACTCGCTCCCATTTAAACTAGAAATGGGAAGCTGGATGTGCTGCTTCCTGTAAATTTGTTCACTGAAAAATCATTCTTATGATTAGTCTTTTCTTGGGAAAAGGTAAAAAAGAGAAAGTGGTAAGAGAAACGAGAGAGGATAATGATAGAGATAGAAAACAAAATAAGAAGCGGGTAAAGAAAAGAAAGAGTGATGAAGATGATGAAGAGAGAGAGAGAGAGAGAGAGAGAGAGAGAGAGAGAGAGAGAGAGAGAGAGAGAGAGAGAGAGAGAGAGAGAGAGAGAGAGAGAGAGAGAGAGAGAGAAAGAAGGAGAGAGAGAGAGAGATAGAAAGAGAGAGTGAAGAGAAAAAGAGAGAGAGAGAAAAGAAAGAGAGTTGTTACCCTTCCCGTAATATAATTCTCCTACGTGTGGAATAATCGCCTATCAGTCAGGATTTCTGGGCGTGTGGTTTACGCGGTCGACGTGTCACAGCAGCGAGGGCCAGAAGGACAAGCCCAAAATTACGCTGATCTCCTTCTCACAGTTGTCACGCCCGCTGCGCTAAATATTATTCGGTGGCAGCAGGTGTTGGGGTCAGGCGAAGGCAGTCCCTCTTTCCCTCACTGTGCCTGTCTGTCTGTTTCTTCTTCTTACTCATTCTCTAGCTCTCTCTCTGTATGTGTGTGTTTCTGTCTGTCTGTCTCTCTCTCTCTCTCTCTCTCTCTCTCTCTCTCTCTCTCTCTCCTCTCTCTCTCTCTCTCTCTCTCTCTCTCTCTCTCTCTCTCTCTCTCTCTCTCTCTCTCTCTTTCTCTCTCTCTCTCTATCTTTTCCTCTTCCCCCCCCCCTCCTCTTCCTCCCTCCCCTCCTCCCTCGCCTCCCTCCCTCTCCTCCCTCCCTCCCCCTCCTCTCTCCCTCCCTCCCACCCCGTCCTCCCTCTCTCCCTCCTCTCCCCCCTCTCTCTCTCTCTCTCTCTCTCTCTCTTCTCTCTCCTCTGCCTCTCTCTCTCTCTCTCTCTCTCTTCTCTCTCTCTCGTTCTCTCTCTCTCTCTCTCCTCTCTCTCTCCCTGTCCCTCCTCTCCCCTGCCCTCACTTTTCCCCTTCCTCTCTCCCCTCTCCCTCTTCTTCCCCTCTCCCTCCCTCCTCTCCCTCTGCCTCCTCTCTCGGCCCTCCTTCCACTTAACCCATATGAAGTAGTTACAACACCGAGCGAAATATACACGTATTTTGGTTAACAGCCAAGAAATCCCTGTTTGGTTAATCATTTTCTCCTCTTTTTTATGTGAGGTAATTTTCCTCTCTCCCATTTTCCTACTTTTGGAGGCAGTATAAAAGTCTTCTTTCTCCTTTTTCTTCTTATTCTTAATCTTCCTTTTAGATGCACACCTCCCTCCTTCCTCCCTTTCTCCCTCTCTTCCTCTAACCTCAATTCATATTCCTTCAGCTTTAGATGAAGAAACTTAATGTTGCATGGAGAAGGTAAAGGGTGGGCGGGAAGGGAGACGGCAGGGAGGGAGGCAGGAGGGGGGATTGATACGGGTGGAGGTAGGCAGGGGACTCTGGGGTGGGAAGCAGGGATGGGCATGGGCATGGGCGAGATAGGGAGGGCAATGAGAGGGAGGTATGGCAGGGTAATAGAGGGAGTTAGGAGGGCAAGAGAGGGAGGTAGGGAGGGCAAGAGTGGGAAGGCAGGACAGGGAGGTAGGGAGAGGTGAACGGGGGGAGGAACAATGAAAGGGAGGGAGAGGAGGACAAGAGACGGGGTAGGGTGCGGGCAATAAAGATGAAGGGAGGTAGGTAGGGCAAAGAGGGGAGGAGCAGAGAGGGAGAATAAGGTAGGGCAGAGCAGAGAGGGAGAGACATGGATAAGAGGGAAGAGGGAGTAGGGAAGCAGGGGAGGTAGGGAGAGCAAGAAGGGGAGGTAGGGAGGACAGGCGAGAAAGGTAGGGAGGCAAGAAAAGGAATAGGGGAGGATAGGATACACGAGACTCAGGGGGAGAACCGGTAGAGAGGGGTAAGGAGGGGGCAAGGGGGGTTAGGGCGAGAAGAGGGAGGGGCAGAAGGAATCTTCCTCGTTTTCCATAACTGTATTATAGAAATTGCATGTCTGATGGAAACCTTTAGGCACTGACATTCCCTTTTCCCCTTTCCCTCTTCTCTCTCTTTTCGCTTTCCCGTTTGTTCTCTTCTTCTTCCGTCGGATCTTTTGCGTAAATTGATTATTCGTTCCTCCAATCTTTTTTCTTTCATTATTTCTTCGTTTTGAGCTCCCACCTATCTGCCTCCAGTCATCTTGTCTTGTCTTCTGGTTCTGTATCTTCTGCTTGCCTGTCTGTTTGTCTGTCTTTTTCTGTCTATTCCTGCCTTCTCTCTCGTCTCTCTCTCATCTCATCTCTCTCTCTCTCTCTCTCTCCTCTCTCTCTCTCTCCTCTCTCTCTCTCTCTCTCTCTCTCTCTCTCTCTCTCTCTCTCTCTCTCTCTCTCTCTTCTCTCTCTCTCTCTCTCTCTCTCTCTCTCTCTTCTCTCTCTCTCCTCTCTCTCTCTCTCTCTCTCTCTCTCTATCTATCTATTCTATCTATCTATATTATCTCCTTCTCTCTTCTCTCTCTCTCTCCTCTCTCTCTCTCTCTATAGGCAAAGGGAAATATGGACTTTTGACAGAGCGTGACTGACAAGGGAATTAGCTACAAATACAAGTAGAAGTTAAATACACTGCAAGCGCGTATGCGAAACTGCGGATACAGATAATATTGTGAATTCAGGCATAGTTAAAGATAAGTATTACATACTTCCATATATTTTATTGAAAAATTAATGAAGTGTCTTATGCTCCTTTGATAGACAACACTTCTCTGTCTATTGGAAAAACAATAAATGCTAAAAGGAGACAATTACATATGCAATTTCTGCAGCATGAAAATATATATGGATTAAAGGCAAACATATATTCTTTCTTTCTCCTCCTCATATAATTTGATTATGTATTCCTCCTCCTCCGTCCTCCTCCTCCTCCTTCCTCTCTCCATCATCCTCAATCATCATCAATCATCATCATCATTCATCATCATCATCATGCATCATCATCAATTCATCATCAAATCATAATTCATCGCTCATAATATCATCATCCATATACATAATCCTCATTCTGCATTCGGTAATCATCAACATCATCATCCATTGAAGTAATATTGGATAATACATAATGATAATGACAGTCACAAACGAAACTAAACAAAGAACAGTAATACAATAAGGATAATGATAACGAAAGTATAATCTTGTAAATAATATCACCTGCTTGAGGACTTAGTAGATTCCATATAACATAACCTAAGCCATTCCCTTGTGAGTTGTATATACAGTATAGCGTCCTGTATATAAAGTTTCCTTGGTCGCATCTCATATCTAATATGAATGAGACGAAAACTTTTCCACTTAAATTAAGCTCCTTATTTTCCTTTGAAAATATTTAACAGAGAAAGCATACAACGAAGAAGGAGGGGGGGAATATTAAAGTGAAGGACAGAGAGAGAGAGGAGAGAGAGGAGAAAGAGAGAGAGAGAGAGAGAGAGAGAGAGAGAGAGGAGAGAGAGAGAGAGAGACGAGAGAGAGAGGAGAGAGAGAGAGAGAGAGAAGACGAGAGGAGGAGAGAGAAGAGAGAGAGAGAGAGAGAGAGAGGAGAGAGAGAGAAGAGAGAGAGAAGAGAGATGAGAGAAGAGAGAGAGAGAGAGAGAGAGAGAGAGAGAGAGAGAGAGAGAGAGAGAGAGAGAGAGAGAGAGAGAGAGAGAGAGAGAGAGAGAGAAGAGAGAGGAAGGGAGAGAGGAGAGAAGGGGGAGAGGGAGGGAGAGAGAGAGGAGACAGGCGAGAGAGAGAGAGACGAGAGAAGAGAGAGAGAGAGATAGAGAGAGAGAGAGAGAGAGAGAGAGAGAGAGAGAGAGAGAGAGAGAGGAGAGAGAGGGAGACAGAGAGAGAGAGAGAGAGAGAGAGAGGAGAGAGAGAGAGAGAGAAGAGAAAGAGGAGAGAGAGAGAGAGAGAGAGGAGAGAGAGAGAGAGAGAGAGAGAGAGAGAGAGAGAGAGAGAGAGGAGAAGAGAAGAGAGAGAGAGGGAGGGAGAGAGAGAGAGAGAGAGAGAGAGAGAGAGAGAGAGAAGAGAGGAGAGAGAGGAGAGAGAGAGAGAGAGAGAGAGAGAGAGGAGAGAGAGAGAGAGAGAGAGAGGTGGGGGCGGCTATACACAAAGGAGCGAATAAATGAGACAAAATTAACGCCTAATCCGACGTATTAGTCTAATCTTCTCACCCTCCTTCCGCTCCTCAAACTCTCTCCTTTCTTCCTTCCTACTCCTCCCTCCTTCCTCTCTACTTCCTACCTTGCCCTCTCTTCTGCCTCTTCTCTTTCTTCCTTCCATCTCATAACTCTTCTTTCAATCCCTCTATCGCTCTTTTCGGTTCCCTTTTCGTTTTTTTCCTCCTTCCTTCCCTCCTCCCTTCTTTTTTCCCTCCCTTCTACTATCCCATCCCTTCTCTTCCTCCCTTCTTCCTTCCCTCCAAATACCCCCACGCTCCTTCCCTCTTTCCCCGTCTCCTATCTTCTGTTACTTCGTATTCCTTCTCTCCCTACATTAAACTCCCTGCCTCCTTCCTTCCTTCCAATTCCCTACTTTCGTCCCTCCTTCCTTCATTCCAACTCCCTCTTTCCCTCCCACTGCTTTCCTGCTCCTTGTACCCCCGTCCTTCTTCCCTTCCATCTCCCTCTTTTACCTCCTCCTTCCTCCTTCCTTCATTTCATTTCCTTACTCCATCTTTCGTGTCTCGGCAATATCTTATATCCTAAACTTCCAACGAATTATGTCCGAAGACGCAGGTAAACTTCGGTCGCGCAAGAATGGGTATTAGATGCCAGATGAAGGAACAGCATCACTATGAACTTCCGGTTGAGATGAGGGTAAGGTTTGATGGCACAATACCCGCTGCTAAGGGAAACTTCATTATGTTTATCTACTTTAAAAAAATCTTATTTGTTATATGTTCTTTAGGGTATGGGTGTTTTCTTCTCAAAGAAGTTTTATAAGTGCATTACCGTCTTCGTTTTAGTTTAGTGTCAGTGGGTGTTGGGACAAGGAAGGGGCATAGGTTGTATTAATATTCTTATATGGAATTTCAGAGCGTAGACTGACAAATGAAGAAGCACACACACACACACACACACACACACACACACACACACACACACACACACACACACACACACACACACACACACACACACACACACACACACACACACACACACACACACACACACACACACACACACACACACACACCACACACACACACACACACACCCTCACACATGCACACACACATACCCCTCACACATACCCACACACCAGCGGATGAACGCAAACAAAGGAACGACAGATACTAAAAAGAGAATGAAAACAAAGGCACAGGAAAACAAAAACACAACGCATTGACACAGTGATGAAAACAATCAATGGAACAAACAAAGAAGCAGGAAGGAAGAGC
>NW_020869043.1:27500-30000 GCF_003789085.1 Penaeus vannamei | reverse complement strand
GCATGCAGCGGCTGTGGTGGGAGGTCAGTCTCAGACTTTGTGTGGCCTCAGAATTCTCTGAATATCGTTACAGGATATCGTGTGGATCGCCACAATGCTTACAAGAACTATCGGCAGAGTCAATTGTCTCTATAATATGCCATGTACAGTGGTAACTCTGTTTGAATCGGTGAAGGATGACTTCGTTACCTCTACTAATTGTTTCAGAGTTCTAGCAGCTCATAGCCTGTGGCATCTGTGTAGCATCTAGCCGAGGGGGAGGTCCTCGGTTCCTCTCTATTTAGTTGCAGGAGAGTGGCAAGTCCTGAGGCGTTGGCCCTGTGTCTTGATCATGGCATACACCTAGGGCTAGGGATCCAGTTTATGAGGATTCTTCTACCCTGAGCAAGAATCCATTGCTCTGTGGTAAGCATGCTGGTCAGGTAGGTGTCATTGGGAATGCTGTCCAGTAGACAGTCAGTGGCTTTCCTAGTGGGGTAGGGCTTTCATGATCACAACTGCCTCTGCCCAGAGTGATGAGGCATTGTCTGTCACCCTCATGGATTTTGTGGCATCCCTTCCTGTAAAACCAGTGTCTACAGTGTGGGTTATAGGATCCACTAATCCATCCATGAAATAGCAGTGATAGCTGCAATGATCCTCTTGGCTTTTGCCTTCATTCAGGGCATGGGGTATTGGTATTTTCTCCTTGGCAAACTCAACTGAAAGCTCTAAGAAGGTCTGTGCCCACGACGAGGTTCAGTAGAGTCAAGGGGGAATAGGGGGTAGTGGAGTCCATGCCTTTAACAAGTAGTTGCTCTTTGAGTTGCTAGCATATTAACGCCTTGGTTGCATGAGACAGCCATTTTTTTTTTTTTTCAAACAACTTAGTCTTGTTTCAGGTGTTTGAATATTTTGTCGTGTAAATGTTCTGGGGTGCTTAGATGATCTTGGAAAGGAACTGTGCCATTATATCGATGAACAAGGACCTTTATCCAGCTGGGGCATCTAGCCTCATTTTGAAATGTCTCCAGTTTTTCACTTAGTTTTGGCTTGGTTGCAATCATGGCAACAGAAGCTTATTATACATTAGGGCGGACATCATGTACATAGAATGAACCTAGTACTTTGGGTCCTGCTCCCATGTGTCTTCCAATCATTGCTTTCATGACAGTCTTGCTTTAGTGATACTCCTCACTACAAGCAGAACTTTGAGTTATCAATCAAGGATTGCAAGATGCATTTACTATTTACCCACCAACCTTGCTCATCTATACTGATTTCCGCTCTGCCATCCCAACACTGGGGCATGTTTGGCCCTTAGAAAATCTCTACTTGATCACTTCTATGTATGCAAAACATCAGATCCTCACGAACAGCTATTGTAAAACCTCTCACGTGGACTCCTAGTTACATAAACATACATGGAAATGTTATAGCAGACCGACTGGCTGGTGCTGCTCTCCACTCCACCATCAGCATTCAAATACACCCCAGCACTTCCCAGCTCGAAGCCTGGGTTCAAAGGAACATATTCTTCGAATTCAGACTTGAACACACCATATGGATCTCCAGATGATCTCCATCTACCAAGTGGTACAAGGAAGTCACCTTATACTCCAAACCTCCATTATATAAGATGACCAGACATCAAGCTGTAGTCATCCAGACTGCACTTTGGCTACAGGTGCAACTGGGAGATAGCAGAAAAAAATCATTGGTTAAATGCTCCCATTGTGGCTCTTCCACCCAAGAACCTCCCCTTACACCTAGAATGCCCTGTTCTACAAATCATCCAGCTATGCTCATTCCTCCACCAAGATGTCTCTGATCTCTAGACTACTCTGTCCCCTTGTGCATAGATTCCAATATCGAGCAAAACAAAATTGACTGCGTTTTCAAGTGTCCTCCACGATAAACCCTGCTCAAATAACCCACCTACAAAATTACCATTGACAATGTAACTATCAAAATTTCAATTAGGGGTGGCATCAGCGAAACCCAGTCTGATCAATAAAGAAAATAAAAATAAAATGCTTTAGTTCAGTCAACCAGGTACTGGATTTCCTTTAGGAAGGAGGGAAACTATTAGACCCATACCCCAAGGTATTGGAAGACCTGAACCCACACTAGGTCCATTTCCTGGACATACAGGCTTGTACCATACACTTTACGTCCCAGAGCCACGATCTTTAATTTGGCTGCAGAAATCTTTAGTCCTGTCTTACAACACTACTCTGACACAAGGTCCAGAAAACACTGGGATCTTCTCAGGTAGAAATTGACCATTGTAAGTGAATTACTGTATATGCATACAAGATGATCTTGCACCTCTCTGGGAGGTGGATGCTGATGAATTACTTTAGGCTGCTAAAGAGGGCTGGATTGAGGACCCCAGTCCTAGTGGCATGTGCTGTGATGCGTGACCTTGGAATTTTATTGTGGGTATTCTGTTCCTGGAATAGTCACCTAACCAGGTTAAGAGGGAATTGCTGTTGTGACCAGGGAGCCTCAAGTGCCA
>NW_020869043.1:20000-22500 GCF_003789085.1 Penaeus vannamei | reverse complement strand
GATCTACGGGCGCCCTCTAACAAATAATTTATATTTGTTAGAAGGCCTGGTAACCGAGTGGTTAGAGCATCGAACTTGGGATTCGTCGAAAAATCCAGGTTCGAGAGTTCGAGTGACCCGGCTGGCGCATTGTTCCCGTAGGCAAGGAACTTTACCTTGATTGCCCATTGTAAAAGCCGCTGAGGAACAAGCCAGCCTTTGTGGGTGCCAGTTCCAAGCCCGGATAAATAGAAAGGGTATGTGTTGGGAAGGGCATGCGACTGTAAAAACCCATGCCAAAACCAATATGGAATGAGCAATAATAGGGGCTGCTCATCCATAAAGGCGACCCCATATAGAAATGGGAGAAAGATGAGAAGATTTATTTCGTATTTTTCCACTAGGATAATCAGGGAAAGTAAGAGAGGGGCGGGAGAAGCAGTCCACAAAGACCAGCTTGAGCTACAAACCATTTCAAATAGATACAAGTGTAAGGGAAATGGCGATGGCAATTCGTGGGGATCTACTTGAATCATTAGTCATAATTTAAAGAAGGAAATTATGTAAATAGCAATTGTGCATTCATGTCACTTGTCATGACGAGCAAAATCGTGGGCGAAAGAGATACATCATCGAATCTTTACAACTTACAACTGCGACATCAAAAAACCCTATTCATGAAAGGTTTCAGTGTCTATTGTTCCACATGAATGAGTGGAAGTGAAAGTGATTTCACACAATGAATCACAAATACGAATTTTAATGTTCGTTTTTACAACAAATATGATTATATTAATACAAAATGATTTCAACCACATTGAACACAACATTCAATGGTATACACCGGAATGTACGCTTTAATGAATGGTGTTATGAAAATTCTTGGCTTGCTTGCACAATACAAACGCCTGTACGATGCAATCCACGGTTCTGTTTAATCTTAACATTGGATTCGTTACACTTTCTGAGTCGAGGTAGCCAGGTCTAGCTTACGCATGTCATATTACGATAGACTTCTTCGACGGGGTCCCAATACCCATGTTGCCGAACGAAAAGAAATGAACTGAAGCGAGACGGCAAAATACATAATTAACCCACTCTATTCTGCAATCTCTGATGGGCGTGAGAATCACATGATCGTCTGGGTTTCTACCCAGAACAGGCGTGATTAGTAAGCGAATCATTGTTCTAACTCAAACCCGAAGCCTTACATTAATAAATGGACGTAAATAAGGGCGTACCCCAACTCGAGTATCTAAACAACTGAGTAACCAGTTTTACATTTAACCTCTTCTGTGTTGGAGCGGAAGATCTGGTAGGCGATTCACGCAGCCCCGGGCATCCCAGTGTACATGATATGGGGAAGATACTAATGCTACATTCAAATTATAAATCTATACAACTTCGCGATACAAGCTCAGTTCTAGTGTCAATGGAGCGTGTCACCATCGAGCAATATACAGCGCTACAGCTCTCTCCGAGCAAGCGACTGACCAGAAAAGAAAAGGAAAGTGAGAGCAGGTCAGGTTTGATAAGCTACTTGCAAGAACAGAAAGAAATATGTAGACAACGAAATCAGTATAAGGATAAAACGAGCCGAAGATGTCCAAAAGCGAGTGAAATTTGAAGTCAAATAAGTACAAAAAGTGGCGAGAGAAATTAATGACTTGAACGACATGTACCTGATACCAAATACCAGAGATCGTACTTTGCAGGAATGTGACCTCGAGTCGGTGAGAGAATGAGTGAGAGTGAGAATACTGCATTTTTCTGCTACCGTATTTTTTTTAAAGAATTAGGAAGTGTATAGTCATTTAGCAGATTGATATATTGCAGAATTTGAAACTAGCAAATACTCCACTCTATTATGAAGATTTTCTGTGGATATTTGCTTTGTTGATTTCTTTTCATCAGATATTTAGCGTATGCTTAGGTAGAAATGTCAGTAGACTTTATTAGTGTTTTCTTTTACTAATTCTTATCATGATATGTTATTTGGTTTCCTTGTATGATTCCTACTTAATGGCCAGCAGGTGTTTCTGGCCTTCATTTGGTTTAATGACCTGAACAGTGATATTTCATATTGATTCGTTGTTGGTTTCTTACATTCCCTTAAGGGACTTCATTCACTAAATACACGCAGATATATTTCGATAAAGATTACATTATTCAGCACTGTTTACATTTTTTCAGGTACGTTCGGAGTGTTGTTTCTTCAGTCCAGAGAAGGTATGTATTTCTATATCAGCTTTCTTTTCGTGAGTTCTTCCAATTCGCTTGAGTGTCTGGAGTTTACTCCGAAGCAAACCTGAACACTTGTAGCCTGAGGAAACGGCCTACATTTCCAGGCACGTTCTGGATACAAGGGACATGCCGCTAGATTGCAGTAGATAGGGCAATAAAATCGAATAAATGTCTGTTTCCAGACCAAGCAGGTTATTTTACAGGAGCCCCCAGTGCTCTACAAAGTAGTATAAGAGTCTTTGTCTCTCTCCCTCCCTCCCCCCCCTCTCCTCCTTCC
>NW_020869043.1:7500-15000 GCF_003789085.1 Penaeus vannamei | reverse complement strand
ATACACATGCGTGTGTGTTTTATTTGGTCGTTTGTATGTGTGTTTGCACTGGTGCGTGTGTCATGTTCTTGTAGAAAGTCTATATAAGTATAGATGTCGTATGTGTAAGGTTTTTCTTAAGTTACGTTTTATAATATGCTCAGCAAGAATAATGTAACAAGGGAAATTGACTTTAAAAAGTTTAGATTATATAGAATTGAGTTCATAGAAGTAACAATACTAAACAACTGTGTTGCGAGGCAAAGTAGTTTGATGATTACGAAGCTAACTAAATAAAGATTATTGTAAAAGTTAAGAAAAGTTAACAAACGATCCAGAGTTAGCATAAAGAACTTAACTGACAATTTAAACAATTTCAAGACAAGAAGTAAAAGCTACGTACTAAGCGGGAACAATTTCGTGGCCAAGAGAATGCTTTCACAACGACCGCTTCAGAAAATATCAATACACAAATCTATTCACACAACAAATAAAATTAACCCATGGGAGCTCGCTATGGGTTGGGCCTCACGCCGGACCAACATGGGGTGCTTTGGGCTTTGCTATACACCTATGCCTCTGCTACTCCTTAACCCTGCTCTCCCTCTCCTCTACCATCCTTCCTCCCCCCTCTCCTCTCCCCTTCACTCCATCTCTCTCTCTCTCTCTCTCTCTCTCTCTCTCTCTCTCTCTCTCTCTCTCTCTCTCTCTCTCTCTCTCTCTCTCTCTCTCTCTCTCTCTCTCTCTCTCTCCCCCTCCATCCCTCCTCCCTCCCATCTTGCCTCCTCTCTTCTTTCCGTTTCTTCCCCAAGCTTCTCTCTCCTTAAGATGGCGAAAGGAATTCGCCTCTGTAACCACCTCCAGCGAGCCTCGTTTATAAATAATTCCATTGATGCCTCTTCTTCCAAAAGCCCTCCAGTACGATGTTCAGAGGGACGCGCAGCAAGTGGGACAGATTGCCTTTTTGCAGCAATGGAGTGCATTTCCGGGACATGACCAGAGGTTGAGTGGAGACATGTGCGGGCAAAATATGCTAGTATTTCTGGGGTAGTTTTTACCTTGTGTGTTCGAGTGAGGGGCGGCGACAAGGGATTTCTGTTCATTTAATAGTTATCCACATTTATGTGCGCTTGAATGTAGAGGTAAATTTGTGGATTTTTTAGAATTTAATAGACACTCAAAATTCTACATGTAATCTGAAATCCGGTTGCTTGCTATACGTGTGTAATACGCCGTGAAGCTGAAAATCCTGTTTATTCCAGGAAACATCAGCATCTTTACAGATAAACATTATTTTGTTATGCGACAAAGTAGACTTTATTTAATCCAAAGGATTTTGGCTGAAATGTTTCAGGCATTACTTCAGCAGCTTCGTATTCTCGTTCTGCTTTGAAGTTTTGCTAACGAGACCGTATGTGAAGGCTGGTTACTTTTAGCTGATCTAGAATCGTAACATTGTACATTCACAAATAACAAGATATCTGAGAGCGGTCCGTACCCGAATATGGTGGTGACCGATGTCACAAAATCAAACTCGGAGCGTAATATCATCTGAATGGCGACGAAAAGGCCGGAATACGCAAATATTCTCAATTTGCAGAGCCATACAAAGTATAAAGGACGTGTGTCCCATAAATGTACCATAACCTTCTTTTCGTTCCGTCAATGGTCAGTGTTAGCTCAGCCTTGCTGGAGTTCCTCCATGCATTGCGTCAGTCAACAAGGCCCGTCTCAGACATCAGGTGTGTAAATAATAACTTTCGAATTTGTTTACAGCTCTTATTTTGATCTTTGCCTTATTCACCCTGCGCAGGATCAAAGTTTGGCGCTCTCGCTTTTTCAGTGGAAAAATCCTTGATGTAAGCTTATACGCATGAAAGCAGCTTATTGCTCCAACTTGAAAAGTAGGAATTACGAAATCATAAAAGAAATTCTAAGTGGTGAGAACGTGCTCTCATAACACAACAGTCTATATTTCTGGAGATTATGTTTGCATTCTCATGAACCATATCACAGTAGGAAATCACGGATTATGCGACAGTGCTTTGCCAATCAGGTAGTGGTGGAAGAGAAAAGTTGAAATCTTCCTCTTGGAATCCTTCCTCCCAGATGACTTGCAATGCGGGCAGCGCGTGTCATTTCTCCGCTGGGCCTCCGCGGCCAAGCTCAGTTTAACGGTAGTGATACGGAGCTGCTATGTCGTAATATTTTGCAAGATTGTGCGAAACTGATAGAGTGGTCAGGCTGTATAATTTCAGGCACTTCGGGAAGGAAATATGCAAAAATTGTTTTGTGAATTACTGCTACAGATCATGAAAGTAATGTAGTTGTACATTAAGATGTAATCTTCGGGCACGTCAAAATGTTGCCTCCACCTTTTCTACTGACGAAATGAACTCAGAAAATGAGCAGGTAAGGCCTGCAGTAGCCATTGGAAATGAAATGCGTTCGAAATACCGCAGATGTTGTCATTGGCGAGTAGCACTTCCAACATTCACTTGCTGTTTGGGCGGCGCCGCGCGGCCGAGGGCGCCCTCGCTGGACCACGCCCCACCGACCAGTTGGGCGTGGGATGGCGCTGCTCGAGTAGCGGTCGTGGGCGCTGCTGCAACTGTTTTTAGTAGTGGTTTTGCTGAAATGTAGTTATTATAAGTGTTAATGTCACTTATTATTCTGCTGTGATTGAAATGATGTTATTGCTGCGTTGCGGTTGTTATTATTATTATCGTTATTGCTGTTAAGATTAATATGACCATTGCTGTGTGATTGTTTTATTATATTAATTATTATTATCGTTACATTGGTAATAATGATGATAACAATAATACTTTTTGTTGTTATTACTTCATTATTGTTACCATTATTATTTTATCATCATTACCATTATTGTTATTATTATTACCATTATTATCATTATTACTACTACTATCATCCTTATTATTATTGTTGTTATGATTAAGATGATATTCATGAGAATGATAATAATTGTAATAATAATAATTATAATGAAGATGATGATAATAGGAGTAATAATAATCAATGATAAGAATAAGAATGTAATGATAATATATTTTTATTGTTATGATTACAATCATAGTAATTATAGTAATGATAATGATAATAATAATAATGATGATAGTAATGATACTAATAAAAATAATTGGAAATACAGCTATTATTGTATTCACTGTTATTATCATTATATTTTATTGTTATTATTTTCGTTATTATCACTATTATTGTTGTAGTTATAGTCATCGCCATTAACATTGCTAATTGTTATTATAATTAGTGTGTATGGATTGATTATCATAACAGATAAAATTGTTACTATTATAATGACTTTTAGCATTATATCATTATATTATGGTTATTGTTATTACCTCAGAAAGTTATGAAAAGTATGTCTTTACCCAACTTAGTTACCATTAAATATTGGTGGTGATCCGCATCCAGGTATTTTACAACAGATTCATTAACATCGTGAGATAGGGAAACACGGGCGTCACCAGTGTACTTGAGAAAGAGGGGATTTTAACGTAATTCTACGTGAGAATATTTTTACTGCATCAGTGACCCTATTGCCTTGGCGGGGGTATGCGCTTTCCGAGTGTTTCTAGTTGTTATTGTTATTGCTATTACTATTAGTATTACGGTTTTACTACTACTACTACTGCTACTTCTATGCTATAGTGGTACTATTACTCTATTACTACTACTACGCTATAGCGCTGTTGTTGATGTTGCTGCTGCTGTAACGTTTTGATCTAGCAATTTCGCTGACCCGCGTTCGATCCTGGGCGCTGCCAGTGGATAGGAACCGCGGACATTCATTGCACACAGGGGGTAGTTTAGAAGCAAATAAACAGACATAATGTCACAGCAACGAATATATATTGTAACAAGTGGAATTAAACGCAACTTTACTACTACTTCTACTAGTATTATTATTAGTAGTAGTAATAGAAGACAAGTAAATACCTCTGATCACTGGTATTATCTAAGTTATCTGATTCAGACACAGAGCTCACTCAAGGTGGATACGATAAAATGCAAAACCTCATGCAATTTCCACTTTTCATATGAAGAACAATGTAACAAGATTTTTTTTTTTTTTTTTTTTTTTTTTTTTTTTTTTAATTAATCTGAAAAATGCATTTCAAAGTTTTCACAGCCTTGCGAAACACATTTGCTGAACAAGTAAGTACTTTTTTCCATTTTACTTAAAGCTTCTACAATATTTCGCTTGTAGTTAGATATACCTGCATATGAAGTACTTAAATGGTTTTCAGTTGACTTTTTTGTGAAATTTAGAAAAATAAGATCTTTTTTTAAAACTTTCTGTCAGTGCAAACTTTGTTGTTAAAAAAAACCTTATGATAATAGTAATGATACTCATAGTTCTAGTAATAACAAAAACAATAATGAACAACACACACACACACATGTATGTATGTATGTATGTATATCTGTCTATCTATCTGTTTATCTATTTCTATATATTATATATGTATATATATATATATATATATATATATATATATACATATATATGTATATATGTGTGTGTGTGTGTGTGTGTGTGTGTACATATATCTGTGTACGTATATATGTACACACATGTGTATATACATATATATGTATGTGTGTGTATGTATATGTATGTGTATATATATATATATATTTGTGTGTGTGTATTTATATATATTTATACATACATATATGTATATGTGTATTTATATAGATAGGTATATATAAATACACACACACAAACACACACACACACACACACACACACACACACACACACATACATATATATATATACATATACATATACATATACATATATATATATATACATATGCAAATATGTTCTTGATGTATGTCGTTAAATGTTTGCCACTTAGGTGTCGAACAGTCAAAACACCATCGTAAATAGTTTCATGTTAGCCAGACTTTTCGAAGATTAAATCTCTATCATCAGTGTTGTAATGATAAACCAAAGAACAAGGTAATTTGACAATTATTGGTTCTCTAAGATGCTTTTACAAAACAATTACCCTCAAATATAATTCACGTTTGTCTTTAACAACACTAATACTATTGCAAACTTCTTAAAACAGCCTACGAAATGTCATACTAATTTATGTTTTAATGTTATATACTTATTTACCTGTCCTGACTGCCAAGTTAGGCACGGCGTCAACCGTACGATGTTTTCTCTACCGCATATTAGAACACAAAGGCAAGTCATTTCGTACTGGACTCCCTCTAAGCAGACCATCGTTCTCGGCCATAAGAGAACACTCACACTCATTCTCCAACACATTTTTCAATATTCTATCCTCCCACTCCCATTAATGATCCGAAAGATGAAACCTGAGCTAAACAACACCACTACCACAGTCACCTTGTTTACCAGCTTGACACTTCATCCTCTGACCATCACCCAAATTGCTTAGTTTTACATATTAATATTATTTCACTGTAGGTATATTCTTTTTTGTGCCTATGTTGTCTTTTCAGGTTTGTTCTGTTATTTACGTTTTTGTATTGTATTCATATTGTACAATTTAGAGAACCAATTAATATCTATTGTCTAATCACTTTGTTCTTTGATTCATCATGACAGCACTGATGATGGAGCTTCCGATTAATCTTCGAAACGTTTGATAATAAGTATGGAATATATATATATATATATATATATATATATATATATATATTATTTATTTATTTATTTATTTATTTATATATGATCAATGACGTATGAGTGTGCTATGTTGAAGACCCTCAGAACATAAATTGAAAATGAAAGAATTAAATCTGTCAGACTTTTAAAATTTTAAAATACACACGTACTAAATTTCATGATTTTCCAGACTTGAAAACTAGATTCGATTATATTCCAGGTCTGGGAATTTCAATTTCAGTTTCCATGATTCTCCATGATTCCCCAGGACCCATATGAACCCTGAGCTATATATGTATATACGCAAATATATAAACATACACACATACGTATGTGTGTGTATCATATATATATATATATATATATATATTATATATAATATATTTATTATATATATATATACACACACACACACACACACACACACACACACACACACACACACACACACACATATATATATATATATATATATATATATATATATATATATATATATATATATATATATATATATATTACACGCACGCACACACACACACACACACACACACACACACACACACACACACACACACACACACATATATATATATATATATATATATATATATATATATATATATATATATATATATATATAAAACAAGAGGACCAGGACAGCAGGAAATCACATATCCGATATAAACTACCATACTACCTTACTGCTTCTTATGCTCTATGTTGGTAATTAACTTTTTGCGTTACTATTATTTTATTATTTTGTTCTTATTTGCGTTTGCAATTATATGTTATATATATATTTAATATTAGTGTAAATAATTTTATTTTGTATTATGATGATGAACACAGTTGTTAATAAGCTTAATAAATAAATGAATATACGCAAGATGTGGTTTCCTGCCGTCCTGATCCTCCTGTTTATTATAAGAATCCGCTACCCCCGTGGAACATCTATTGTGGAAATATATATATATATATATATATATATATATATATATATATATATATATATGTTATATATGCTTGTATATGTATGTATATGTGTATGTGTATGTGTATATATATATATATATATATATATATATATGCTTGTATATGTATGTATATGTGTATGTGTGTAATATATATGTATATGTATATATATGTATTATATATGTATATATATATATATGTATATATAATATAGAGAGAGAGAGAGAGAGAGGGAGGGAGGGAGGGAGGGGGAGAGGGGGGAGAGAGGGTGAGCGCACTTCTACCCTCTGTCCATTGTCAAGGGTCCAGACGGAAACATAAACTCGAGTGCAGTTTCTTGCGTGAGGCTCGATCTAGATGATGCCAGCAGCTCTCCCCACGACGCTCGTCCCTCACGTCGTTCCTCTCATTATTTGTTTGAATATGGTGTACATGGACAGTGTATAGGAAGTATGAACTGTTGTCATTCCAGGAAACAGAGATATAGATAAGAACAGGCTCAAGTGACACAAATTTCTGAAAGTGATTTCATCCAGCTTCTCCCTGTAGGGCAGAGAAGGGGGCGACGCAGGTGAAAAGTAAACTGCCTTCGGCGAAATTCACACATGGGAGGAATGTGGGAGAGCACCCTTTTCCGAGGTGGCTGTCACCCTAAAGTTGAACAATCATGGGCGCGCCAACGGTGCTTCTGGCCCGACCGGTCGCCGTTCTCGTGCCCTCACTTATCCCACTCGGGCCGCGGCGCCCCTCCCCCCTCTGCCCTCCCGAATTCCTCTCGTCCGCAGCCCTGGGGCCTTTAGTGCCCTGTTCATCATGCCACAACTTCAAAGACAAGTAATTTACATAGCTAA
>NW_020869042.1:374243-376743 GCF_003789085.1 Penaeus vannamei | reverse complement strand
CGTCCTAGCCCCACCCTGTTAGACTTTTGCCATCCTCTTAGCCCCGTCCTTTCCTTCCGTCCGATTCCTACTTCCACCCTTCTCCTCCTCCTGTCCCGTGACCCCTACGTGTCCCCAGACAACCCCCTTCCTCCCCATCTTCCCCTCTCCTTTTTAGTCTCCACCCCCTCCCTCCTAACCTTCTTTTTTACCCAATTTCTCCCCTTCCCTCTCTCCCTGGCCTCCTTTTCCTCTCCCATCTCCTCTCCCTCTAGCCTCCCCTTTCCTCTTCCTGTCCTCCCCCTAGCCTCCCCTTTCCTCTCCCTCCCTCCCCTCTCCACCCCATCATTCTCTTTCAAAGGGAGGTGGTGGCACAGTGCTTTTGAGGTTTCTTAAAAGAGTGCGTGCGTGTAACGGGGCCGCTATTATGGAGGTATCCTTTATTTGTCTTTATTATCATGATTATTACAATCATTATTAAAATCATTATCATTATCGGCATTATTTTTAATCCATATTATTATTACTATCATAATTATCATTTTACTTATGAACAATATAATTCTAATTATCATCTTTATTGTTATTGTTACTGTTATCCTTACTTTTGTTATTATACTTATCATCACTACTACTACTGCTGCTGCTGCTGCAACTAATATTATTAATACTACTATTGATATTATGATGATCATTATCATGTTTCTCATTATCATAATTATCATCATTATTATGATGATTGTTGTCAATGCTATCATTAGGATAATTATCATTATTACTATTATTATTATTATTATTATCATTTTCATCATTATTGATGATATGATTGTTACTATTACCATTACCATTTTCATTCTCATTGTTATTAATATTATGTTTATAATCATTATCATGAGTATCATTTATATAATGCTTATCATCATTTTTACTATCATTATCACAATAACTATAATGAATAATAATAATAATGGCAATAATAATAATAATATAATGATAACTTATCTGTTTACTCAGAGCCATGTTTCTTTCTTAATTTCCAGTACAAAACATCAGCCACTTTATCATGGCGCCATTTTCAGAAATACTGAACTAAACATTTGCACTTTGCGACATGACTAATCGCCTCATTTTTCTCACTATACATTCTATATAACTCTGACACTGTCGTTTTTTTCAATATTGGCTCTCACCTCATTCGTTGGCAAGGCCTGGTCTTGGGGGGGGGGGGGGCATCAGTAACCCTCCCGTTCCTTTTTTTTTTTTTTTAAATAGCCTTACCGTTGCCATGTCATGATGTTTTTTTCATCTCTCTGCTCTTGTGTTTTTGTTAAATAATGTTATTTCTTCTCAAAAGCATCTTCTCTCTTTCGACCCATTCTTGGTTTTGTCACTTCTGGATCTCTACACCCACTCAAAACGTCTTTATTCTTTACTTTACGTGTTAACTTTAACAAACTATAATTCTCAACCAATAGTTTTTCAACATTTAACAGTCCCCTCCTTCTTCCTTTCTTTTCATGCGCAGTCTGCATGTGGATGTAAGCTGTATATATATATATATATATATATATATATATATATATATATATATATATATATATATATATATATATATATATATATATTTCGTTTTTTGTCAACTCCTCTGGAGTCCAATCTATTATTCCAGCCCCATATCGGATTATTTATACTGCCCTATAATTGGCTGCACTGATTATATTACCAGCGTTTAATCCCGTTCTCAGTAACGTTCTCAGCCGGTGAAAATATACTCTGCACGCAATTTTTCCTTCATTTCAGTTTTTTGGGTCCCATCACTTGAAATAATTTCTAGATACTTATATCCACTTTCCTCCAGTGTTCTCACCTGTTTCCATTAAGTAAGGAGATTCCGTTTGACTATACCAGTTTGCCTGTTTCAATTTCAGCGAACGCACACTCGCCAGTGCCAAATTACATTCCAATAGCTTGATTAAACACCTTGGTTGTTTGTACCATTGAGCAACTTCTTTGGTGTCATTTCCATATATCTTTAGATCATCCATAAATAATAGATGGTTAACTGAATCTCGATTTCCATAGGGGTTATATACCTTACATCTCTCTCAATATAACCGTAAGACGAAGCAGTCCAAGAATAAACCGGATTGGGGACAAGCTGTCTCCTTGGAAAGCCCCTCTCCTTATTCCAACCTCTACTTGTATCTGATTCCCGCTTGTGAGTGCGGTTCTCCAACTTTTCATAGATTTTTCAAAAACGTTCTTATATTTCCATTTGTTTTCATCTTGGATAGACATTTAAGAAGCCATCAACGAAAAACCACAGCATACGCTTGCTTGTAATCTATCTATGGAATATATGGTCCTGCCATCCTCTTCGTGCAGGTATTCACCATCTTGTCTATAAGTAACCGCTCCTTCGTTCCTCTGTTCCTCTGGCATCCCTTTTGTTCAGAAGGAAACAGTTGTCGACTTTCTAGATGCAGATATATTGCATCTGCTAATACTCCCGTTGATAATT
>NW_020869042.1:366743-369243 GCF_003789085.1 Penaeus vannamei | reverse complement strand
CACAAACACGAATTTAACGTTCATTTTAGCAAATGTTATAATCATATGTTAACACAACAATTGTTCAATTACCCCAAGAATTCAACATTAAATGAAATGCGACTTAACGTACGCAAATGGATGGTGACATGAAATTTCTTTTGCAAGCTTCCGCAATGCAAGCATCCCAGTTCAGATTTTTTTTTTTTTTTTTTTTTTTTGCGTTATCCCCGATTATTTAATCGTACTTACGGACGCAACAAAATCTGATACACTGAGGAAATAATATCTCGCTTACGCATGTGAGAGCTAGTTTTCATCGACAGAGGGTCCCTTATGCCCAAATTATCTGAACGAATGAAGTGACTATATGAGACTCAAATTTTATCGTTAGTCTTACTCTACAATCTGTGAATGGTGCACGCAGATATCAACTACGAATTACACGATTGTCGGAATTTTCCGGACATGCCAGCGGTAAAGAAAGTGAGAAGGTACTTATTACTAAGCGAATTAATTCCAGCTTAAACCCTAGTCCCTTTATAAGCAGACGGTAATACAGGTCATACCGACTCAATATGCCGAACGAATGAGTTATACTTCGGTTTTCTACCTACTCTCAAACGTCGGGTGCGCAAATCTATTATTCATTACGAAACTCCATGCATTATTGCACGATGGAAGGGGAAGATTTTTACGCTTTATTCATTAAAATGAATTTAGAAATATTTGCGATCAAGCTATTATTCTTTGCACCAAAGAATTGTCACCGAAATAGCGTTGATGGCCTAATTACAGGTCCCTGCCCTCCACGACCGGATGAAAGGGAAGTGAGGTCAGCCGGGGTGGGGGGTGTGGGTTAAGTGATTACTACAAAGAATTAAATTATATGCGCGTTCGTGAGTGCGAATACTGAAATCAGTAAAATAATAAAATGAACCAAAGATTCCAACAATGAGTTAAATTCATAATCAATTAACGAAATTCGTACAAGAAGAGAAGAAATACACAGAATTCGTAAATGATCGCGAATTACAAAAAGAAAATTCCCAGCTTGAGAAAATCACGAACTTGAGTTGAATAAATTTATCTATAAATGCGAGAAAATTAATTATTTAAAGAACGATATTCAGTGTTTGTGTCCAGACCTGACACATTCTAAGGAAGTGTCTCAGGTCCCGGTAATTGACAGACTGTGAGTGTTGCCATTATGCTGTTAAATTTTAACTTTTAGCACTTTCCACCAGCAAAACCATCGTGGAACGGTTTGCTTAACACATATATGAGGGAAGAAGAAAGGAAAAGAAAAGATTGACCCATACATATACTCACGTGGTTTTGTATCCTCGTTCTTCATATCGCGATGTTTTTATAGGCGAGCGGTCCTAGTTCTTCGGAGTCTTGCGTCCGGTTTCAAGCCAAAAGGTCGAAACAACCACCCTGCCACCACTTATAAGTTTCTAATGGCTCTTGTTTTTAGTGTTCAGGGAACTCGGTGTGGCTGTTCTCTTTATTGCTAAGAGTTATAAGCACACAAGAAATATGATAACTGGCGGTGCGGGAGGTCAGGTCAGTAGCGACCAGCCCACCACGGGGCCGGACCGTTGAAAGTGTGAGCTGAATGAGTGAGTAAGTGAGTGGGAAGGTCAGCTTGGATGACCTTATATACCCCTTGGTGGACGGCGTGGCCTCTATATTTAGGAGAGCTTGGTTTGGGCGATAGCGTGGGCAGGCCCCACACCACGTGTGGAGGACCACACGTGGGAAGTAGGTATTGCATGTATTGCACCCTTTATACCGAGAGTTGAGGTGGCTGCTCTGACAGAGGTGAGAAGACCTGGCAGTGGCACGATCAGTGTAGGTGGTTATACCTATTTCTGGTCGGGTTACAGTGACAGTCACTATCTTCAGGGAGTAGCCATAGCCATCTCCAGCAGACTCCAGCCCTCGGAGAAGAGGTTACTCCAGTTGATGAGTGCATAATAGTAATGAGACTGAAGCTACCTACCAGTGTTTGTAAACTTAACGTGAAAGAGATGTTCCACGCCAAACTAGCATGTGCCAGACAGTTGTCCCAGGTGAGATATTTGTATTGTTCTGGGTGACTTCAATGCGGTAAATGGCTGTGATCGAACTTGCTGAGATGTCTCTCGGTCCCTATGGTTTGTGTGCTGATGCCGGCAGTGAGAATAGCCTCCATTAGCTTTGCAAGGTCCCAGAAATTGAGGATTTCTGGCTCCTGGTACCAACGCTCAGACCCACATCGTTGGGCGTGGTACAACGGTGCAGGTAATGCGGCCAAGGAGATCGACCAAAGGATCACAGGAGACACTAGACGCCACAGATGCTTTTCGTGCAGCTCGTCTGACAGGGGATTGGGATTTGCACCGTTCTCAGGTACGCAGAACTTGGTCACTGTTATAAAGGGGCAAGGAACAGTTTATTAGAAGTCTTGCAGAGGAAGTAGGCAATTTCTTAGTAAATGACCTTCGTCTTGCATACCAAGCCCTGACAAAGCTGA
>NW_020869042.1:351743-361743 GCF_003789085.1 Penaeus vannamei | reverse complement strand
ATAGTAACATATATGATGAACATAAGAATGGTAATTATAACATTAATGCAAACGATGATAACAATTTTGATTATAATGATGAAAATAATAACAATAGTAGTAGTAATGATTATAACTATTATTTTTACTAATACTATTTCTATTGTTATTTTTATTAATATTAGAAAAATAATTAAAATTATGATGACAATGATAATACTAAGGATAATAAAAGTAAGAATGATGGTGAGAATGAAAATGACAGTTATTATAATAATGATGATGATAATAATAATAACAATAATGATAATAATAATGATTATTATAATTATAATAACAGTAATAATAATAACAATGGTAATTATAACAATGATAATAATGATAAAAACTAATGATAATCATTATCATTACTGTTGTTATTGTTGTTGTTAATATTATCATTGATATCTTTTAATTATCATCATTGCTAATACTATTACTAATATCATTATCATAATGATAATGATGGCAATGATGATAATAGTAATAATAATAACAGTAATAATAATAATAATAATATATAATAATATAATAAAATAAATAATAATATAATAATATAATAAAATATAATAATATAATAATAATATAATAATAATAATAATAATAATAATAATAAATATATAATAAATAATAATAATAATAATAATAATAATAATAATAATAATAATAATAATAATAATAATAAAGATGATAAGGATAAGGATAATAGTAATAATAATAGTAATAATGATAATGATAACAATAATAATCATCATCATGATAATAATGATAGCATCTATGGTAACAATTACAAAAGATAAAATAATTACAATAAAATAATTACAATAAAGATAAAAAATGATAATAATGATAATAATAATAGTAGTGATAATAACAATAATAATAATAACGATGATAATAATAACAATGAAAATAATGATAATGAAGATGATGATTATGATAGTAATGATGTTACTAATTATAACTACAACAACAAAAATTATAGATTGATGATAATTACAATAATAATTATAACAGCAGCAATAATGATGATGCTATAAATGATCATGAGAATGATGAAAACGATGGTGCTAATATAAATGATCATAAGAATAATGAAAACGTTGATGCTAATTGTAATTATAAAGATGAAATAACAATAATAATAACCATAATAATATTATGAATAAGAAGGAGGAGAAGAAGAAAATAAGAATAAGAACAGAGATATAAGAATGTCTTAAATAATAATAACAACGGCAATAATAAAATCAACGATAAATGTAATTGAAAAACGTGTTTTGTATTACCCTTCTCCTGTTATTTTACGCACATAAAATTCGAGAATGTACCCACAAGGTGAGTATCACTAATACACCCCAAAAACAGAAAAGCAAGAAATGCACCTTAGTGTCAGTATATTAGTCTCTTGTAGATTTTTTTTAATGTGCAAGCTTACAGTTGTAGGCATCTCTGTGCGTCTTTTTCTGCTATTTCTCTCTGCTTCTTATTTTTGTATGTTTTTCTAATCTTTTTCTTGTACCTCGCCTTGTGCAGCACTTTATCAAAATATGCGCTAAACAGTTTTTTTTTGTATCATTATTTTTTTATTCTTTTATGGGGGAGGGGCGATATGTGAACAGGCAGACGGACTACGAGTTTGCGCATAATATAATACATGCAGTGTTCCTAATTAATTGTATGAACAGGGGAGGGGGGGGAGAGTCATAATCTGCATGGTTTTGGAATGATGTTTTAAGAGAATATGCTTGCCTCTTAAAACGCACATTGACACACGCACAAGTGAGCGCGCGTGCGAGTACACACGTTACACAAATATGAACCGCAAACACATGCATGCAAACTAGCTCCTCATTCATTAGTGCAACTCCGACAAGAGTCAATTCATCCCACAACAAAAGGAAAATACCTAAATAAACACAACACAGAACGAAAGAAAAATATTCCAAAAAGAAGAGTAGCGGAGAAAAGAAGAGAAAAGAGGAAGAAAAAAGGGGTAAAAAGTGAAGCCATCCGACGGGGCCAAACAAGTGAACCGAATTAAGGGGTTCGTGAAAGGAGACCTGAATGGCCAAACATCTAACTTCGGGAAGCAGGTCGAGGAAGAGAGCGAAAATAGAAGGAAAAGGTAAAGGAAAGGCAGGAGAGAAGGAGGGAAAGACGGGGGAGAAGCCCAGAGGGGGGAGGGGGGGGCGCGTAAGAGGGAGACAGATGTGATAGATAAATAGACAGATACCATCATTACTTTTGTTGTTATTATCATTATTTTGCTCATTATTATTACATTTATTAACATTGTCATTATTATTATTATTATTGTTAACGTCGATGTCATCATTAAGTCTTTCATTATTGTTATTATTACTATCATTATTACCATCATTATCATTACAATTGACATCATTATTAGTATTGTTATCATTATTATGATTATCATTATTGTTATGATTATCGTTATTGTTATGATTATTATTATCATCAGCAATATCATTGTTGAAATAATGATATTGTTATTATCATCATTATTATCATTATCGTTGATATTATTATCATCATTATTATAATTACTGTTATCATTATTATCATAATTGTTATCATAGTTGTAATTATTTTATTATCAGTATTATCATCATTATTACTTTATTATTATCATTACTGTTGCGCTTCTTGTTGTTGTTACTATTATCAATGTTATCATTATCATCGTCAGTAATAGCATCATCATCATCACATTCATCATCATTATTATGATAATTAACAGTATCATTGTTATTATTTTTGTAATAAAAATCACCATCATTTTCATCATCAAATTTATAATCCTTATAGTTGTTATTGTGATTTATGATCACCATCATTATTGTAATGAGTCTCATTATAATAGTTACTATCATTACCATCATTATTGGTGTCATTATCATCATTAATACTGTTATTATCATTTTAATCATTATCATTATCACCGCCACTCAGGTTCCAATAACATATCGCTAGTTGGGGGCTAGTTCGAGGCGACGGCGTTTAAAGTACGAGACTGGATCCCCGCTCTCGGCGACTGCGCCATCGCTGGTGGGAGAGCACGGACCTGAAGTTGGGTTGAGACACACTACTGTCCATGACGTTTCGTGCTATCCTGCTACCCAAACAACTAATAAACTAGCTAACTACTACTACTAGTAGTATAGTAAGGTTAATGATAATTAACAATATCATCATTCCTTTAACATTATTAGCATTACCTCTTATTATCTCTTATTCATCATTGTATACACATTACTATGTTTGTGTTCATGATGGTGATTATCAACCCTACCATATCACCATCGCCCCATCACTATCATCACTGGTACAACAAATGACCCGTTTCTCCTTTTGATCTCATGTATTTAACCAACTTCGTGCCCTCCCCATCAATCTCTGTTTTTTCCAGAATGTTTCGTACCTCCGTCCTAAGCACCTGTCCTTGTAAGCAATGAATCAGAGACACTCTTTTGTGGATCTGATCGAAACGAAAAGAGTCTTTAAAGAGGCAACAACATCATTCTCTCGAGGCATCCGCGAACTCAGTGCTATGTGCAATTTGAAGTTGATCCTTTACCAAGGCGGATCATTTTCGCGCGATTCCCTTGCTTGAGATGGATCAAGCCGAATGTGAGATACTGCCACAAGGAGCGTGCAACAAGGAAGCTGGCGCGAAGGGGATTTGCGGGGGATATGTGCGCGCGTCTTCAGGCTGTGGTTACTTTGGTAGGTTTGTGTGTGTGTGTGTGTGTGTGTGTGTGTGTGTGTGTGTGTGTGTGTGTTTGTGTGTGTGCGCGAGCGCGCGCATATATACATTTATATCTCTCTATATGTGTGTGCGTGTGTGTGGATATACGCGTATGCCTGTGTTCGTGTTTTGTGCATGTGTATGCAAGATGCATATGTATATATATGTAAGTGTGTGTGTGTGTATATACATTTGTATATACAGATGTATTTATGTATATATATGCTTTTATATATATATATATATATATATATATATATATATATATATATATATATATATATATATATATATATATATTCATATATATATGTATGTATGTATGTAAATGTATACATGAACCTACATATGTATATATTTGTGAGTATACATGTACAGCATCTTCTCGAAAACACCTAAATAACCTCCCTTGCGAGACCTCCCGCGACCATTCCTAGAAGGCTCTAGACAATCTCACTCCTGCTGCTGCGTCGTCTCTTGCGAAAAAAGACGAAGCAACTCTCGCCTCCGAGCCTGTGCCTCCCTTCTGCGATCTCGCCTCCGGGCCTGTGCCTCCCTTCTGCGATCTCGCCTCCGGGCCTGTGCCTCCCTCTGCGATCTCGCCTCCGGGCCTGTGCCGCCTTCTGCAATCTCGCCTCCGGGCCTGTGCCCCCCTTCTGCAATCTCGCCTCCGGGCCTGTGCCTCCCTTCTGCGCTGTCGCCTCCGGGCCTGTGCTGGCCTCCCTTCTGCGCTCTCGCCTCCGGGCCTGTGCCTCCCTTCTGCGCTCTGAGCTCTCGCCTGCCTGTGCCTCCCTTCTGCGATCTCGCCTCCGGCCTGTGCCCCCTTCTGCGATCTCGCCTCCGGGCCTCTGCCTCCCTTCTGCGCTGCGCCTCCGGCCTGTGCCTCCCTTCTGCGCTGTCGCCTCCGGCCTGTGCCTCCCTTCTGCGCTTTCGCCTCTGTGCCTCCTTCTGCGATCTCGCCTCCGAGCCTGTGCCTCCCTTCTGCGCTCTCGCCTCCGGGCCTGTGCCTCCTTCTGCGCTCTCGCCTCCGGGCCTGTGCCTCCTTCTGCGATCTCGCCTCCGAGCCTGTGCCTCCCTTCTGCGCTCTCGCCTCCGGCCTGCCTTCTGCGCTCTCGCCTCCGGGCCTGTGCCTCCTTCTGCGCTCTCGCCTCCGGGCCTGTGCCTCCCTTCCGCCTCTCGCCTCCGGCCTGTGCCTCCCTTCTGCGCTCTCGCCTCCGGGCCTGTGCCTCCTTTCTGCGATCTCGCCTCCGGCCTGTGCCTCCTTCTGCGCTCTCCTCCGGGCCTGTGCCTCCTTCTGCGCTTCGCCTCCCTTCTGCGCTCTCGCCTCGGGCCTGTGCCTCCCTTCTGCGCTCGCCTCCGGGCCTGTGCCTCCCTTCTGCGCTCTCGCCTCCGGGCCTGTGCCTCCCTTCTGCCTCTCGCCTCCGGCCTGTGCCTCCCTTCTGCGATCTCCTCCGGGCCTGTGCCTCCCTTCTGCGCTCTCGCCTCCGGGCCTGTGCCTCCCTTCTGCCTCTCGCCTCCGGGCCTGTGCCTCCCTTCTGCGATCTCGCCTCCGGGCCTGTGCCTCCCTTCTGCGCTCTCGCCTCCGGCCTGTGCCTCCTTCTGCGCTCTCGCCTCCGGGCCTGGCCTCCCTTCTGCGATCTCGCCTCCGGGCCTGTGCCTCCTTCTGCGATCTCGCCTCCGGGCCTGTGCCTCCCTTCTGCGATCTCGCCTCCGGGCCTGTGCCTCCCTTCTGCGATCTCGCCTCCGGGCCTGTGCCTCCTTCTGCGCTCTCTGGGCCTGTGCCTCCCTTCTGCGCTCTCGCCTCCGGGTCTGTGCCTCCCTTCTGCGCTCTCGCCTCCGGGCCTGTGCCTCCCTTCTGCGATCTCGCCTCCGGGCCTGTGCCTCCCTTCTGCGCTCTCGCCTCCGGGCCTGTGCCTCCTCTGCGCCTCCGGCCTGTGCCTCCCTTCTGCGCTCTCGCCTCCGGGCCTGTGCCTCCCTTCTGCGTTCTCGCCTCCGGGCCTGTGCTCCTTTCTGGATCTCGCCTCCGAGCCTGTGCCTCCCTTCTGCGCTTTCGCCTCCGGGCCTGTGCCTCCCTTCTGCGCTTTCGCCTCCGGGCCTGTGCCTTCCTTCTGCGCTCTCGCCTCCGGGCCTGTGCCTCCTTTCTGCGATCTCGCCTCCGAGCCTGTGCCTCCCTTCTGCGATCTCACCTCCGGGCCTGTGCCTCCCTTCTGCGCTCTCGCCTCCGTGCCTGTACCTCCCTTCTGCGATCTCGCCTCCGGGCCTGTACCTCCCTTCTGCCATCTTGCCTCCGGGCCTGTGCCTCCCTTCTGCGCTCTCGCCTCCGGGTCTGAGCCTCCCTTCTGCGCTCTCGCCTCGCCTCCGGCCCTGTGCCTCCTTTCTGCGCTCTCGCCTCCGGACCTATGCCTCCCTTCTGCGCTCTCGCTTCCGGGCCTGTGCCTCCCTCCTGCGCTCTCGCCTCCGGGCTTGTGCCTCCCTTCTGCGATCTCGCCTCCGGGCCTGTGCCTCCCTACTGCACTCTCGCCTCCGGGCCTGTGCCTACTTTCTGCGCTCTCGCTCCGGGCCTGTGCCTCCCTTCTGCGATCTCGCCTCCGGGCCTGTGCCTCCCTTCTGCGATCTCGCCTCTGGGCCTGTGCCTCCCTTCTGCGCTCTCGCCTGCGGGCCTGTGCCTCCCTTCTGCGCTCTCGCCTCCGGGTCTGTGCTTCCTTTCTGCGCTCTCGCCTCCGGGCCTGTGGCTCCCTTCTGCGATCTCGCCTCCGAGCCTGTGCCTCCCTTCTGCGCTCTCGCCTCCGGGCCTATGACTCCTTTCTGTACTCTCGCCTCCGGGCCTGTGCCTCCCTTCTGCGCTCTCGCCTCCGGGTCTGAGCCTCCCTTCTGCGCTCTCGCCTCGCCTCCGGCCCTGTGCCTCCTTTCTGCGCTCTCGCCTCCGGACCTATGCCTCCCTTCTGCGCTCTCGCTTCCGGGCCTGTGCCTCCCTTCTGCGCTCTCGCCTTCGGGCTTGTGCCTCCCTCCTGCGCTCGCCTCCGGCCTGTGCCTCCCTTCTGCGATCTCGCCTCCGGCCTGTTCCTCCCTCTGCACTCTCGCCTCCGGGCCTGTGCCTACTTTCTGCGCTCTCGCCTCCGGGCCTGTGCCTCCCTTCTGCGATCTCGCCTCCGAGCCTGTGCCTCCTTCTGCGCTCTCGCCTCCGGGCCTGTGCCTCCCTTCTGCGATCTCGCCTCCGGGCCTGTGCCTCCCTTCTGCGCTCTCGCCTCCGGGCCTGTGCCTCCCTTCTGCGATCTCGCCTCCGGGCCTGTGCCTCCTTCTGCGCTCTCGCCTCCGGGCCTGTGCCTCCCTTCTGCGCTCTCGCCTCCGGGCCTGTGCCTCCCTTCTGCGCTCTCGCCTCCGGGCCTGTGCCTCCCTTCTGCGATCTCGCCTCCGGGCCTGTGCCTCCCTTCTGCGATCTCGCCTCCGGGCCTGTGCCTCCTTCTGCGATCTCGCCTCCCCTGTGCCTCCCTTTCTGCGCTCTCGCCTCGGGCCTGTGCCTCCCTTCTGCGCTCTCGCTCCGGGTCTGTGCCTCCCTTCTGCGCTGTCGCCTCCGGGCCTGTGCCTCCCTTCTGCGATCTCGCCTCCGGGCCTGTGCCTCCTTCTGCCTCGCCTGCCTGCCTCCCTTCTGCGCTCTCGCCTTCGGGCTTGTGCCTCCCTCCTGTGCTCTCGCCTCCGGGCCTGTGCCTCCCTTCTGCGATCTCGCCTCCGGCCTGTGCCTCCTCTGCACTCTCGCCTCCGGGCCTGTGCCTACTTCTGCGCTCTCGCCTCCGGGCCTGTGCCTCCCTTCTGCGATCTCGCCTCCGAGCCTGTGCCTCCCTTCTGCGCTCTCGCCTCCGGGCCTGTGCCTCCCTTCTGCGCTCTCGCCTGCGGCCTGTGCCTCCCTTCTGCGCTCTCGCCTCCCTGTGCTTCCTTTCTGCGCTCTCGCCTCCGGGCCTGTGCCTCCTTTCTGCGATCTCGCCTCCAAGCCTGTGGCTCCTTTCTGCGATCTCGCCTGCCTGTGCCTCCTTCTGCGCTCTCGCCTCCGGGCCTGTGCCTCCCTTCTGCGCTCTCGCCTCCCTTCCCTTCTGCGCTCTCGCCTCGCCTCCGGCCTGTGCCTCCTTTCTGCGCTCTCGCCTCCCCTTGCCTCCCTTCTGCGCTCTCGCTCCGGGCCTGTGCCTCCCTTCTGCGCTCTCGCCTCGGGCTGTGCCTCCCTCTGCGCTCTCGCCTCCGGGCCTGTGCCTCCCTTCTGCGATCTCGCCTCCGGGCCTGTGCCTCCCTCTGCACTCTCGCCTCCGGCCTGTGCTGCGCTCTCGCCTCCGGGCCTGTGCCTCCTTCTGCGATCTCGCCTCCGGCCTGTGCCTCCCTTTCTGCGCTCTCGCCTCCGGGCCTGTGCCTCCCTTCTGCGATCTCGCCTGCCTGTGCCTCCCTTCTGCGCTCTCGCCTCCGGGCCTGTGCCTCCCTTCTGCGATCTCGCCTCCGGGCCTGTGCCTCCCTTCTGCGCTTCTCGCCTCCGGGCCTGTGCCTCCCTTCTGCGCTCTCGCCTCCGGGCCTGTGCCTCCCTTCTGCGCTCTCGCCTCCGGGCCTGGCCTCCCTTCTGCGATCTCGCCTCCGGGCCTGTGCCTCCCTCTGCGATCTCGCCTCCGGGCCTGTGCCTCCTTCTGCGATCTCGCCTCCGGGGCCTCCCTTCTGCGATCTCGCCTGCCTGTGCCTCCCTTCTGCGCTCTCGCCTCCGGGCCTGTGCCTCCCTTCTGCCTCTCGCCTCCGGGTCTGTGCCTCCTTCTGCGCTCTCGCCTCCGGGCCTGTGCCTCCCTTCTGCGATCTCGCTCCGGGCCTGTGCCTCCTTCTGCGCTCTCGCCTCCGGCCTGTGCCTCCCTCTGCACTCTCGCCTCCGGGCCTCTGCCTCCCTTCTGCGATCTCGCCTCCGGGCCTGTGCCTCCCTTCTGCGCTCTCGCCTCCGGGTCTGTGCCTCCTTTCTGCGCTCTCGCCTCCGGGCCTGTGCCTCCCTTCTGCGCTCTCGCCTCCGGGCCTGTGCCTCCCTTCTGCGCTCTCGCCTCCGGGTCTATGCCTCCTTTCTGCGCTCTCGCCTCCGGGCCTGTGGCTCCTTTCTGCGATCTCGCCTCCGCCTGTGCCTCCCTTCTGCGATCTCGCCTCCGGGCTGCCTCCCTTCTGCGCTGTCGCCTCCGGCCTGTGCCTCCCTTCTGCGCTCTCGCCTCCGGGTCTACGCCTCCTTTCTGCGCTCTCGCTCCGGGCCTGTGCCTCCCTTCTGCTCGCCTCCGGGCTGTGCCTCCTTCTGCGCTGTCGCCTCCGGGCCTGTGCCTCCCTTCTGCGATCTCGCCTCCGGCCTGTGCCTCTTTGCGCTCTCGCCTCCGGGCCTGTGCCTCCCTTCTGCGATCTCGCCTCCGGCCTGTGCCTCCCTTCTGCGATCTCGCCTCCAGGCCTGTGCCTCCTTTCTCTCGCCTCCGGGCCTGTGCCTCCCTGCGCCTCGCCTCTGCGCTCCCTCTGCGCTCTCTCCTCCCTTCTGCGCTCTCACCTCCCTTCTGCGCTCTCGCCTCCCTTCTGCGCTCTCGCCTCCGGGCCTGTGCCTCCCTTCTGCGCTCTCGCCTCCGGGCCTGTGCCTCCCTTCTGCGATCTCGCCTCCGGGTCTGAGCTTCCCTTCTGCGCTCTCGCCTCTGGGCTTGTGCCTCCCTTCTGCGCTGTCGCCTCCGGGCCTGTGCCTCCCTTCTGCGATCTCGCCTCCGGGCCTGTGCCTCCCTTCTGCGCTCGCCTCCGGGCCTGTGCCTCCTTCTGCGATCTCGCCTCCGGGCCTGTGCCTCCTTCTGCTCTCTCGCCTCCGGGCCTGTGCCTCCTTCTGCGCTCGCCTCGGGCCTGTGCCTCCCTTCTGCGCTCTGCCTCCGGCCTGTGCCTCCCCGGCTTCTGCGCTCTCGCCTCCGGGCCTGTGCTCCCTTCTGCGCTCTCGCCTCCTCCTTTCTGCGCTGTCGCCTCCGGGCCTGTGCCTCCCTTCTGCACTCTCGCCTCCGGGCCTGTGCCTCCCTTCTGCGCTCTCGCCTCCGGGCCTGTGCCTCCCTTCTGTGCTCTCTCCGGGCTGTGCCTCCTTCTGCGATCTCGCCTCCGGGCCTGTGCCTCCCTTCTGCGCTGTCGCCTCCGGGCCTGTGCCTCCTTCTGCGCTCTCGCCTCTGCCTTCTGCGCCTCCGGCCTGTGCCTCCCTTCTGCCAT
>NW_020869042.1:321743-324243 GCF_003789085.1 Penaeus vannamei | reverse complement strand
GGCGTTGGTATCTACATCAAAGATACTATCCCCTGCAACACCATAAAATCCATCTGTCCACCAAGTGACGACCTTGAAACATTATGGCTCGCTGTTAGACCTACATGGCTGCCCCGCGAAATCAGTGTGCTCGTAATCTGCGGGATGTATTTCCCCCCAAGGGCACCTACCGAAGAAAGCCTCAGAGAACACACAATAGAAAATGTGTTCATCCTCCAAGCAAAGTACGGAAATCCTTTTTTTGTAATTCTTGGCGACCTGAACACTTTTTCTGATTATAAAATCACCTCTGTACTGAATTTTAAGCAGGTTGTGTCATTCGCCACACGTGGGAAAAATACCCTGGACAAAATCATAACAAATAAAGAGCATTTTTATGAAAGTCCAACTTCCCTGCCCCCTTTAGGCAATAGTGATCACTTGTTGCTGCTCGGGGTACCAAAGAAATACCAGGCACCCACGCAATTAAAGGGAACAAAATTTATTCGTAGATTCCCTGATTCTAAAATAAGAGTTTGGATCATGGATTACACATCATGACTGGGCCGACGTTCTCAACGCCCCCGACCCGAACACTAAATGCAAACTTTTTTATAAATCAATATGGAACCAAGTTGACAACTGCTTCCCCTTAAAAAGAACTTCCACCCACCATCAGGACAAACCATGGGTCACCAACAGGATCAAAGACCTTATCCAGGCAAGACAAAAAGCTTACAAAACAAAAAATACCGATGCAACAAAGTACTTGGCAAAAAAGGTTAGACATTAGATAAGATCGGCTAAGGAAGATTATCATAAGCAAATAATTGATAAAATCAGTGAAGCAAGTCCCAAATCGTGGTATAGCCACATTCGGAATTTAATCGGTGACAAAAGAAGTGACAGTTACCTCTCTCACATCAGCGAAATTGCCGACTCGCCAGAAAACGCTGCTAACATCATCAACTGTCACTTTGCGAACATCAGCAAGTTACTCCCACCATTACAATCAGCAGAACTGCCAACTTATTTACCCTCGCGCCCTCTGCAAGCAATTGTCAGCGAATACGACGTATACCAACACTTAAGAAGGATAGCAAAAAGCAAATCTCCTGGCCCTGATGACATCCCGCCGAGGTTACTACGTGAATTCGCTCCTGAGTTTGCCACCCCCTCTGCGACATCTTTAACTGCTCCATCACTGAGGGCGTGGTGCCTGACCTATGGAAGCGTGCTATCACAGTCCCAATTCCCAAAACCAATCCACCTAATTCTCTCGATGACCTTAGGCCCATATCATTAACACCTATTCCTTGCAAAATACTCGAGAGAATAATTGCTAAAGAATTGTGGAAAATATTCGCCCCAAAATTAGATCGTCGCCAATTTGGAAATACCAAGGGTAGCTCCACAGTCCACTACCTAGTTGACCTGATCAATTACATCACTTCAAATGTAGACAAAAGACTCGAGGCCACTACCGTCACCATCGACCTGAGGAAAGCATTTGATCTCATTGACCACACCACATTAACTAAGAAAATGATCTCTGGGTTTCCACGAGGGCTGGGTGAAGTGGATATCTTCCTTCATCAACCTTCGCTCCCAGAGGACTCGTGCAAACAACCAAATATCCGATGAAATTGATCTTCACTGCGGTGTCCCTCAAGGAACGGTTCTCGGCCCATTATTGTTTCTGATAATGGTAAATGAGGACAAAATTCCGCACGTGAAGATCTACAAATATGTGGACGACATGACACATGCACTAGCACATCAACCAGGGCAAGGAAACACCTTATAACAAGACGCCTTTAAGCAAGTGTCAGAGTGGGCTTCAACTAACAAAATGTCTGTCAACACCAAGAAATGCACAGAAACAAAATTTAAATTTAACAAATTAGCCGACAGTGGTAGTACTCTAAAAATAGGCGAGGAACTCTTAACTCGGGCCAAAGAGGTGAATCTATTGGGAACAGTTATCAGTGACGATTTAAAGTGGTTCGCCAACACCAAGAAACTGATTTCAAAGTATGGAAGAAAGTTCTTTATGCTAACCAAATTAAAATCTTTCGGTGCATCCCAAGAAGACCTCCTTCGCATATGGATGACTTTCCTTCGACCAGTCTGTGAATATGCAGCACCAGTCTGGCATTCGTCCATTACCAACTTTGAAAAAAATAATATTAGAAAGACTTCAGAAAAGAGCATTACGTATCATTCTCGGTTCAAACTACACCACATACACAGAGGCACTAAACCAATGCAGATACCCTCTTTAGAAGACCGGAGAAAATTCCTAACAGAAAAATTCGCACACAACATCTTTACATCTACGAGACATCGGCACCTGCTTCCCGACTTGCGTCAATCAAGCAGACAGCTTCGTGAGGATGTTAACAACAAATTATGTGAACCAAAGTGTCATACATCCAGATATTATATGTCTAATATTCCCAATTGTATTAGACACTTAAATGATAACTTTGTAAAGTAACAATTTTACCCTTGTAACTAA
>NW_020869042.1:311743-316743 GCF_003789085.1 Penaeus vannamei | reverse complement strand
TTCACACCTGCCCTCCCTCTACCTCGAAGGTGGGTATCTATGCTGTTCCGTGTGCTTCCTGTGATAAGCAGTATTTTGGTGAAACAGGCGCCAGTCTTACTAAGCGTCTGTCTCGGCATAAGTACGCTGTATCCAGGGGACACAGCAACAACGCCCTCTTCTGCCATCAGTGGGACACTGGCCATCAGATGGACTGGAAAGCAGCACACATCCTCTTCCCTTCCGCTGATGTCCATGCCCGCAGACTGGTGGAATCTTCTCTGATTAAGCTGCTGCCCAATTTCAACTTGAACAGCGGTTTCTCTCCTGCCGACAGCTTCCTCGCTTCCCACATCCTTCGTCTCCTCCCTTATGCCGGTCACCCGTCACATAGACCGCCTGATCCTTCGACCTGATCTGACCTCCCTTCGCTTCCGTTCGCCTGTCCTCACCTGCCCCGTGGTTCCCGAGTGCTTCTCCTCCTTTCCCTCTTATACCGTTTACTCTCCCTTGCCTCTTCAGCCTCCAGGCTAGTACAGTGGTAACGCGTCGGCTTCTCATCCGAGGGGTCGGTGGTTCGCGCCCCGCCCAGGTGCGAGAAGTTGCAATTGTCGCCCGGAGGTTACTGCTGTGGCTGGGCACCACGGTGGGTAAGAATTAAGCTCTGTCGCGTCAGCATTTGTTGACACACGTTGATCGAGTCGACATCTGTTGGCACAGGCCGGGCTCCCCCATAGCCCGGGCGAGATTCAGCTTCGCATATCGGACTTATCCTTATCCTTGCCTCTTCACATAATACACAGGTCCTCTCCCCTTTTATGTACACACTAAACAGGTCCTCTCCCCTGTGGTGTACAGAGAGAGATCACCCAATTGGCGAGGCATTATTGTCACCCACTTGGCGTGATCCTCCTGAGCAAAAGCCATCAGACTTGAGCTTGACTGATACTTTTTGACAACAGACTACACAGAAAGCTCCGCTAATTTATCATGGTTCGCCGCGACAATTGGCCGGGCCTTCTCTTGTAGTAAGTGCCCTACTACCGCTCCCTTGGAGAGCGAGGTTACAAACTTGCTCTGGACCCTCTGGTCCTGGACATAGTTTGTGGCCATGCACCAAGGGCGATTTTTCGGTGCCTAACCCTTGCCCTCTCCTTCTGACTTCCTGGTGCAGCCTGGGCCTGCGGGAAACGCCGATTTCCAACATTCGCCTGGGCTGTGGTGACGTGATCACACCCCCCTTGTAGCAGGATTGGGGTGCAGAGCGTTTACCACACCAAATCTAAGAGTTCAGCCCACCCAGGGGGATCTGTCCTGTGGTGCTGAAGGGTCGAGTGTAGGGAACAGAGCTTTTTTGAGGCCCTTCATAGGACCTCACCCTGAGAGCAGGTATAAGGATAGTCCCAGAAAGGGGACCAATCTGTTTTATACTCTCTCCATGACCACAAAATTAGTCAGACTTTCATTCCGAATCTGTAGAGATGAGGGCATGATCATTGCCCCCAAAAACAAAACCACCCTGAACTTCCTGCAGGAAATCAAGGTGCTAAAAGACGGGAGAAAAGTGTGTATCTCACCACTGACCTCCCAAGAGAAAAAGACCAAGATGGTGCTACTTGGTTTCCCACTAGGGTTCGACGTGGAGGTGATCACGTCTCTCCCACAAGTGGTGGAGGCTTCCCGCATGACCAAAGGGAAGTCTCCAACCAGGCAAGTCCTGGTTATCCTTAAGGGAGCCCCAATCACCACCTTTGATCTGGGTAACTGGGGCTCATACAAGCTCAGGACATATGTGCCAGAGCCCTTGAGGTGCTTCACGTGCCAGAAATTTGGGCATCACCAGGCCAACTGCAAGGCCAAAGCCAAATGTGGTGTATGCAGCGAGGCACACGAAACAGAAGTGTGTATCAAGGCACACAAAGATGGCCAGAAGGACACAACAGCCAAGTGTCTAAACTGTGCCAAGAAGCATCATGCTTGGAGCCTTTGCTTTGCTTGCTTTGTCAAGAAACAGGCAGTTATTAAAATGCAGGAGCTAGCCAAAAAGCGTCCTGACTTTGTCCCTGCACCCCCAGGCACCTACGTCAGGGGTAAAAACAACAAAAGAGAAAAGACTCCATGACCTAAGAGGAAGGAGTCGCCCCCACAGCCAAAACTGGATACCTCTAACAGAGAGGAATTCCCCAAGCTTGCTAGTGGCAAAACCACAAAAAAGAACCAAAGGGATAAAGGTTCAAAGACCACAGCAATGGTCCCCCAGTAGAGGATAATCTTTTCTTTGGCGAGAAAGATATGACTCTCCTGTTGAGTGCTGTAGTTTCTGCAGTAGCAACAGCCTTGGGGAGGACCAGTGAGGAGGCGGAGAAAGCAGTGCAGGTCGCAATGACGGCTATGACCCAAACTGTGGCAGCTCTGAAGGGAAGGAAGCTAGAAGCCTCCAAACCGAAAACGAGCAGCACTCCCCTCCCTAAATCCTTGGATGGTAGGCTAGCTTCGGGAGAAGCATTACGTGAAACCCCAGCTAGTCTGTCAGGACAGGCAGAAACTGTGCAGCAGAAGCCCCCACTGCAGGCCAAGTCTGTGCAGCCAAAGTCTCGTCCCTTGACCCGAGGTGGCACTTCCAACCTAGGCTCTACACCCCTCGGTAGAGCCTTAACCGGAGTGTCTGACTTAGAGGAAGTTGTACAATCCTCAATCAACGAGGATCTGTATTTATCTGATGCCACCAGCACTGGGGCATCTGAAGCTGAGCAAGTGACTCTGAGTAACCATCATGGCACACAATCTAAGCAATCTGCAGTGGAATATCTGTAGCTATAAAAGCAAGAATTCCTTTCTCCTGTCAATAGTGCGAGCAAGGAGCATTGACGTCGTCATGCTCCAGGAGACACTAACTATGGGATCCGTGTGCTTCTCAGGATATCATGCATTCACCACTCCAAACCTGGATGGTGCTAGAGGCCTGATGACCCTGGTAAAAGAAGCTATCCCGTGCTCCTTAATAGCCAACCCGCCACACTGTGGAGATGGTGTTGAATCTCTTGCTGTTGAGATTCAGCCACCTGGGGGCCCTATAAAAATATATAATAAACCACTGTGTGAGAGCTTAGATCTGAACCAGGTCTGTGCTACTGCAGCACAAAACCGAGTGATCATAGGGGGAGACTTCAATGTACACATAGCCAGGCTGAATCCCCGCAAAAGGCCAAACGCGGCAGGCATTCACATAGCAGAAGTGCTTGAGACGTTCCCTGAGATCGCTCTTCTCAACACCAAAGAACCAATGCATGTGAAGGGAGGGGTCCTAGACCTCACCTTTGCCACTGCAACAATGGTGGAGAGAATTCGGTGGTGTGTCGATGATACAGTTACTAGTGATCACTACGGCATAGTCACCATACTAATGGATGCAGGTCCAGCCCAAAGACCACATCACATCCCTAAATGGAAAACAGACAAGGCCAACTGGTTTGCCTTCCAGGAAGGCTTGGCTCGATGTCTGAAAGACAATGAACCCAACAACAATAATGAAAATGTGGATGTGCTAGAGGCAAGGCTAATCCAGGCCATAAACCAGGCAGCCTCACAAACCATCCCCAAAACTCGCCCATGGTCCAGAACTCACAAAGACGCCTGGTACTATAATGACGAGATCAAAGAAGTCAACCAAAGGGTTAATATGTGTAAAAAAAAAAAAAAAAAAAAAAACTTCCGACGGCAAAGATCTCCCGACAATCTGGCCCTGTTGAGGGAAGCTGTCATGGATGCCAAGGAAACTGCCAACAGAGTAAGGCAGGAAAAATGGCTGGAATGGTGCCAAACTTTTGGGCACCAGACCAGCCTTACAGAGTTGTGGAAACGGGTCAAGCAAGCGACAAGCCGCCAAGCCCCGAAATGCACTCATCATGACCCACAATCAGAGGCTAACAGATTGGTGCTTGAGTTCTCTGCCAGAACCAGCACCAACAATCTGCCTCCAATGATGAGAGAAAAACAACAAAACTTAAATCCAGAAAGACTTGCTCTCATAAGAGACAAGGCACTCGAAGCTGATGAAACGGATGCCTTGTTCTCTCTTAGGGAACTAAGAAAATTATACAAATCCAGTTCTGGGTCAGCACCGGGATCTGATGGGATCTCTCACCCCATCATTTCGCATCTAGCCCTTGCAGGAGAACTTGCATTCTTGTAGGTTATCAACAAATCCTGGCAAACAGCCACGGTGCCCCAGAGCTGGAAACAAGCCACAATAGTTCCCATCCCAAAACCAAAGGAGCCTGGCAAGTACCGTCCCATCTGTCTTCTCAGCTGCCTGGGTAAAACAGCTGAGAAGATAGTACTCAACAGGCTCCGATGGAAAACGGGTCCCCCCATGAACACCTGCACGGGTTCACAAGGGATAAGAGCACTGCACATAGCATTTCCACACTTAAGCACAATCTGCACCTCGACCGCCGTGGTTGTCTTCCTTGACCTGGAGAAGGCTTTTGAACTGGCAAGTCGCTTGCCATTCAGGAGACCCTAATCCACAAAGGAGTCAAAGACAGACTCTTGGCCTGGATAGCTGATTATTTTAAAAATAGATCAGCAAATGTCAGATTTCAAGGCCACCTCTCACAGCACATGCCACTTGAAAATGGAACTCCTCAGGGAGGGGTTCTTAGTCCAGCCCTGTTTAATACCCTCATGTCCAACATACTCGACATTCACCTGCCAGAGGGATGCACGATCATCTCTTATGCAGATGACTTGGCAATCATAGCCTCTGGCAATCACTGCCTTACTAGAGCTCGGCGTTGTCTGAACCTGGTGTCTGAAGAGTGTTGTAGGACGGGTCTAAAAATATCAGCAGCAAAATCCAAAGCAATGGCTCTGAGAACCAATGTCAGAAACAAAAAACTCACTATACAAGGTATGGATCTGGAATGGGTGAAAGACTATCTATACCTTGGTGTATAAATAGGACACACACTCACTTTCAAAAAGGAGATCCAATACCTGCTTGACAGAACCAAGGAAAG
>NW_020869042.1:299243-301743 GCF_003789085.1 Penaeus vannamei | reverse complement strand
ATTGCTGGAGTTTCCAATAAAAAGGCAAAATTAATTGCATCAAGTTTAGTTCAACAGTTAAACACACATGTAAATAATCAGTAACTTTGGGCATGGGTTCGTTAATGAATAGGTGATTAACCTATAAAATACTAATAGCGCTGCAACAAAAATACCATTACGACTCCCATCATTACCATTATTAGTAATAATACCTGTATATTGATATATTAGTAATAACGGTCTCTAGAGCTTACACGCGTACATGTAGAAATATGTAAACATATATAACTATGATCATTAGAATTTCAGTTTCAGATATATCACTAGAAAATACACTTTCATACGTGGCAATTTTGATCCGATAATCATTAAATGTACCATTTTTCATGTTATCGTTTCAAATTCCCATAAATAATGGATGATTCACAATAGTGTGTGTGTGTGTGTGTGTTTATTTGTGTGTGTGTGTGTGTGTGTGTGTGTGCGCGCGCGTTTATGAAAATAGATTTATATACGCGTATATAAGTAAAAATGTGTGGAAGGTCGCCATTATATTCGACCATATGTTGCACTACTTAAATGAAGACATTATGGATACATACGTACTTCAATATTGTCCCGGCAAAAGATTACTTGGAACACCAATCGCTGTGGTTTTTGCCCCTGGGTTTTCTGTGGAGATTCCGACGTTCCCCTTCAAGACCACCGATCTCTAGGAAAACTCAAAATCTACTATAGGGCAAAGTGTAAGTCCTTTTATTTTCCTGTAGTCAATACATCAAATTACACCTAATCTTTGCCTCTCAAGATTTGTCTTCTTTATACCTTATACTATTCTCCTTCGTGTGATCGTCGTTTGATGTGTATGAACTGGGGAGCATTTAATCAGATTTCTCTCTATATATTTATATAAGCGTGCGAGCGCGTGCGTGTGAGAGAGCGGATTCGCTTATTCCTTTGGCTCGCGACTGTGATAGCTAGTTGCATGATGTTATCGGAAACCTTTAGTGAAATTATGCGGAAAGGGATATCTGTATTTCTCCATTTGAAAAGATCAAACATCGTTTTTGTTCTTCTTGGTCTCCTTTCGATTTTGGGTCAGAAGTCATTTGAACTCCAAATACCGTGGTCCAGGAAATCTAACTCCTTTTTTATACATCTGTCGAATTGTAGTGGTGATAAGCTAATCAGTATACCTCAGTCAGTAGATTAATAAAAAATGAAGGGAGAAATATTGCGAGGCACTCTAAAAATGAGACGGAAGACGAATTGAAGTTTACATCCAAGCTTCAGTTCTAGATGTATGCCAAACACTCTATACACTGGTATAATGGTAGAAACCTCACCATTCACAAAACTGGATTATTAAAAGTAAAACCATATATATTGTTAAAGTCGTATTTTTCCTGCTACATTTACAGAAAATCAGGCACGGAAAATTATCCACTTATGGAGCTGGACAAAGTATCATGAGAAACCCTATTCTATCTATTTTTCTGTATCTAAAATCTTATTCGGGAGAGGTTGTGCTCAGAATCTTTTAATATTCGGAAGTAATCATACAAACCATCTACTAATCGTCTCAATAGCAATGATAATAGTGATAAAATTAATTTCATTAGTATTTCGCTAAACACCCATCTGTAATTATTCAGTCATTATGCACTCGAATCCGATCCTTGACTCAGTCTTCCTTCAAAAAACGTGAATAAAAGAAGATCACAATCCATTAAGCAGATACAATTCTGCTATCAGGAACATTAATGATTGGTAATAGTAGCATGTGATTGAATTTTGTGCAATTTTCAGCACAGTTGGTGCTTTTATACTCGGGAATTAGAGCTTAGTTTTTGATAAAGTGTTACCGGGGCCTAAACCAAGACGTTCAGATTTTGTAACACGGTATCATGCGACACTGGCAGAGAAGTTTCCTAGAATTTTACATATGCACACTCACAGACACATGTATGTGTGTGTAGAAGGAGAAAGATACAAATATTATAGATACCAATGATACATGTATTTATTGTCACAGTTGAAGGCGATTTCAAACCTTATTTTTACAATGTTCATTCGGAAAAGAAACCTAATAAGCATGGCCACGAGCAGGATGAGTGGGCAGATCCTGCGCCATAGCCACAAGGATTTGCTTCGTTTCTTGGAAGTAAAACATTGGTTTAACAAAATCGCATTTATTGAAGTACCCAGAGACATTACACACTTAGCTAGCGCATCCGCGAGCCGAAGGAGTGGGCAGGTCTGCTGCGCCGCCAGCACAAGGATCTGCCAACAGCGAGGATAGCGACGTTGCAGAGTGGAGACCATCAGGCGAAGGTTCCTGTTCTCGCGGCGAACACCTGAAGCACCTTTGGCCTCTTGCGACAATGGGAATGTATGTGCGCAGCTGAAGGCCTCTTGTATCGCAGCTTCCCTGGCCGGAGCGCACGACGCGTAATACTCCACCTTGCGAGGAGAGTCCAGCTCGGCTGCCCACGATTCGCCGATCCACGTCCAGAGA
>NW_020869042.1:288548-291048 GCF_003789085.1 Penaeus vannamei | reverse complement strand
AACCCATGAAGCCTTCAGTTTGTATTGATGATTAAAATGATTTTACAGTACAGTAGTTATTTGTAAAAAACGTTTATACAGTACTTTTATTTGTTAAACAAATGCTTGGGCCTGTAAATAGGTTTTATTCTTTGGTTTCAATGTATTGTAGAGTATTTCATTGTATAATAATTGTAAAAAAATTAAAGGTTACTACTTCACGGATTTCGCCTATCACGGGTTCTTTTTGGAACGTAACCCCCGCGAAAAACGAGGGTTCACCGTACTTCTCGAAGCAGCGTGCATAGAGGCACACCTTGCACACTCCCTCCTCCCTCCCTCCCTCCTCCCTCCCCTTCCTCCCCTTCCTCCTTCCCCTCCTCCCCCTCCCCATCCCTCTCCTCTCCCTCTCCCCCTCCTCTCCCTCTTCCTCCCTCCCTCCCCTCCTCCTTCTTTTTTTCTCTCTCTCTCGGAATAATTGAACTGAAGGAAACCTCGAATACTTGAATGTGCAATATAAGGGAAATCCAGTTGCTTCATGGATCAGCATTATCACCCAATATATATTTTTTTCTACCCTTATCATTATCTCATGCTTCTTATTATTCCTTTATTTAGCTTTTGTTTATGTACTTCCCATGTGATTATTTTTCCATTTATTTCTTCATTATGTATTTGTTTATGCGTTTTCTTTTCGTCGCAAGAGGGCTTGAAGCGACGCCTATCTGACGTCCTGCAGAAGTGCCATTCACTTCGCCTCTTGAATTCAAACTTGTGACGGAAACTTTAAATAACTTCACCAAGCAAGAAAATGAAAAAAAAAAACTTCACTCAGAAAATTCGAGGAACAACAACCGCGCGCAAACTCTTGGGAAAGAAGACGTAATTGAATTGATTTCGAACCGCCGCCGTGTGCGAAAATGGGTCACGTGACGAGGGTCTGACTCCTTGATAATTGCAGGTTAATTAAAGGTAAATGGGAAGAGCTATTGATGAGGGTGGGAGGCACTTCTTGGCAGAGATGCCTTGGAATAAAAAGACAATGTCTAAACTTTCCGGAATAGATAGAGCATAGCGTATTGAAACATCCTAATATTCAATTTTAAGAAATGTGGCTGAACATGAAAGGTGCTTATAGTTGCAACGTCTGCCTATTTGTCTTCCTTTCCCTATCTTCCTCCTCCTCTCTGCTTCTCTCTCTCTCTCTCTCTGTCTGTCTGTCTCTCTCTCTCTCTCTCTCTCTCTCTCTCTCTCTCTCTCTCTCTCTCTCTCTCTCTCTCTCTTCTCTCTCTCTCTCTCTCTCCTCTCTCTCTCTCTCTCTCTCTCTCTCTCTCTTCTCTCTCTCTCTCTCTCTCTCTCTCTCTCCTCTCCTCTCTCTCCTCTCTCTCTCTCTCTCTCTCTCTCTCTCTTCTCGGAGAGGGAAGGAAGGAGAGGCAACCAGATAAATTTTGTCTGTGAGAAAAGAGATACAAGGATTTTATTTGTGTATTATATAACTGAAACGGGAAATGTCATTGTTCAGAATAATGTTTTGAAATATGTGTGAAAACAGAATTATTACCTGTACCGTTACAAATTTCTCAACGGACAATAGAATACAGGCAGAATATTTACTCCGAGAAAAATATTGATGATGACATAGGAATGATCCAGCCTGGCGTGGGACGAGAGAAAAAAATGCTCCAGTGGAACTTTCGATATTATTTCTTCGTCCTTTTTCTCTTTCATTTTGTTATCTTTCCATCGGATGTATTCAGAGTTGTTTTTCAGGCTTTTGTTTGACTGACGTTAGCATGGCTATCTCTCTCTCTCTCTCTCTCTCTCTCTCTCTCTCTCTCTCTCTCTCTCTCTCTCTCTCTCTCTCTCTCTCTCTCTCTCTCTCTTCTCTCTCTCTCTCTCTCTCTCTCTCTCACTTTCTCTCTCTCTCTCTCACTTTCTCACTTTCTCACTCACTCACTTCTCACTCTCTCACTCTCTCACTCACTCACTCACTCACTCTCTCTTCTCTCCTCTCCTCTCTCTCTCTCTCTCTCTCTCTCTCTTCTCTCTCTCTCTCTCTCTCTCCTCTTTCTCTCTCTCTTCCTTTTCTCTCTCTCTCCTCTCTTCTCTCTCTCTCTGCCTCTCTCTCTCTCTCTCTCTCTCGCTCTCTCTCTCTCCTCTCTCTCTCTCTCTTCTCTCATACTCTCTTTGTTTTTCTCCTCCCTGTCCCCTATCCTTTCTCTTTTTTTCTCCATTCCTCTCCCCGATTCCCTTCTTTCTTCTTTCTCTTCCTCCTTGCTATCCTCTGCCCCCTCTCCCTCATTCCCTCCCTCTCCTCTCTCTCTCCCTCTTCCCTTCCCCCTCTCTCCCTTTCCCTCTTCCCCTCATTCCTCCCTCCTTCCCTCCACCCCCTCCCCCTCTCATCCTCCCTTTCTCATCACCGCCTAGGTGTGAGCGCGCGAGACTGAAGGCTTGCAGGTATTGATCAGCCCAGCTGGGATCAAGTCGACTTATTATTCAAAAGCCTTCGGTTCGCACTCCC
>NW_020869042.1:277599-282599 GCF_003789085.1 Penaeus vannamei | reverse complement strand
TGTGCCTTAGACATACTAGTTCGCATAATCCTTATTTTTTGTTTCCTCAATCACTAGTAGTTTTATTTTTCATATTTTTTCCCTTCTACTCTATAAAAAATATATTCAGACATTTTTTTAAAACTCCTTCCTGCTTTCTATCGATTTCTAGATTAGACACAGACAACACTAGTTTTCTGCAGTTTTGTTGTATATGTCAGATGTTCTACTTTCTACCGATTTCTAGATTAGACACAGACAATACTAGTTTTCTGCAGTTTTGTTGTATAGGATGTCAGATGTTCACTTTAAACTTTCAGCTACTCTGTCCAACATTTTGCACAGATAATTGTGCGGTCTTCCGATGATTACACTGTAATGTTTGCTTGCTTGCAATCATAGATTTACTTGTAGTTTCCTTACACCTTAATCGTTCACTTGTTCTGCATTCTAGTAATTCCCTGTTCTTCCTCATCAATCTTCATCTATGAGTATTTCCTCACCCAGTCTTATTAAGCATTGTTTTTGAAACATATTTCACAAAGACTCCTCAGTTTGGATACTTTTATTACTGTTATGGCTCTCTTACTGTTACGTCTACCTCGCAGGAATCTGTAATGTTTACACTTCGCCATCCAGGTTGCTTCCCTTTTATTTTGCGTGTACCAGCTACAATTTCATTCTGTCTGTTGCTGTGAATAATCTTCTTTTATGCTAGTTTATGTATGTATAATTTAGTTGTTTCTTCAGTCTTTCAGCGATCTGTTTTGATCAAAAACGGCAAAAAAGACCCACTGACCACCAGCACACAGCTACTCTTCAAGCCACAGTGTATCAATGTTTCTCAGAGATCCTCTATCATCATTTCCTTTCCGTTATATATGTAGAATAATGATGTCCGAATATCTTATTCATAAACACATGTCAGCATTGTGTGTTGTATTAGGCCTGCATAAAAATGTAATGCGCGAGTTGCCTTGTATAAAGACTTTATACACACGTACTCATAGACTCATTACGGCGTCAGGATAAGACAGACATCTGAGATGTTGCCTTTTATAAGCTAGCCAACGAGCCTAGTTGGCGCACCACCTTCTCTTGTCAACAAACACGCACACGCTCAAATTACCTCGTTGATTTGTGTAGTCTCTGTGACTTTCTGAATACATACAACAGAGAGATGGACGTGTTTCTCTTTTCGGATAATGTAAGGAACATTACAGACATACATATGGCGCAGTGAGTATTGCTCTGTGTTCAAAATGGAGAAAAACAAGGCGCACATCGGATCAGCTGACCCGTTTCGTTGCAGTCGATTATTTCCCCATTCAGTATGTAACATTACATGAATGTAATATATTTAGTGTTGTATGACAGTGACTGAAATGGTGCAGTATAGTGACAGTGACTCTATGGTAATCTTATAAGTTGTGTTATGAGTAAGGATCTCCACGTCGCGTCGGACAGACGTGTTTCGTTCAAAGAAAGCAGGACTCATTGTGCTTAACGTCTTATTACACATTTTCGCGTGGTTGTGAAAATTTCACTGATAATGCCTGATACCCGCAGTGGCGCTACTTGTGGTGGGTTGAATCCCCAGAGTCCCGGTGCAGCTGGTGGTAGTTCAGAGGATCCTTTGTTTAGATTGCCAAAGGCCAAAGAAGCGGCAGGCAAAAAGGGGGATGAACGCAGGAGGCAGCAAGAGGAGAAATTCTAGGTTTTGAAGAGCCAGCTTACCAGTATGATGCAGTTTCAGCAACATCCACTTCGGGCTTACCATCTCTTAACTCCTGTGGAAGAAAAGCTATCCACACCTCTCCTCCCCTCTCCCCCGATGCTACATTCAGTCAGTACAGCCTGACGGAGCTCATGGGATGATTATGCAATCATAACCGTCGTAACTTCTTTGCCGCAGCAGACTCATTTCACATATCTCCGCCAGTGTTTGTTGGAAGAAAAAATAATAATTTTTAATTAAGTGTAAGTACCACGTCCAATGTTCCTCTAGCCGATGTTTTAACGAAGACAGAACATCATCTTCGCAAGCAACCTGGCCAAGCCCTTCGTCGACTTCAGTTTACACAATACAGTCAGGAAAAGGACGAATCTTTTGACAACTTCCATGTCAGGGCTCGACTGAAAACTTAAGCGGCAGATTTGGGCAGTCATTGCCTTGATGACAGGCTGTTTGATGCAATAGTTTCTGGTGTACAGGACCAAGAGTCCAGTATACAGTTGCATTAGACTCCACACCCACAATGGAGAGGGCTATAGCCTTTTGTAGAAGCTATGAAGCTGCAAGGAAAACGTCAGAAACGCTAAACTGTAGTTCTGCCATCTCGTGTGTGATAAGAACAGCGTCTCATGTGCATGATAAGAGATGTAAAACAGACAAGTGGTGAAGCCTCTAAATCTAAAGAAGGAACCCTCTGTCATAAATGCAGATTCAAGGGGCCCACAAGGAAGGACGTAAATGTCCAGCGTTTGGCAAGACTTGTAAATAATGCAATGGTAAGAATCCTTTTGAGGCTGTATGTTACTCTAGATCACCAAGTCCTCATTCGCATAAACGGGCAACCCATTCAGCTCTTGTTAGTTCGTGGTATGGCGGCTTCATTTACTAAGGATGCGTACCTGCCTGCACCAACAATTACAGTTCAAGTGAATATTGGATCAAAGAAACTATTGTTGTATGATACAAAGTGTATCAGTATCACCCACGGGTATCGTGTAACCTATACAGACGATATCATCTGCCAGTGATACCCCGGCAGCCACATGACTGCCGAAGTTTTCATCAATACAGGAGCCAAAAGGGTTTTTCTTCGAGTTCAAGGATGTGCTGGTTTTCCAAAGACTTTACGGAAAGTAGTGTTGAAACCAATGAAAGGGCCTCCAATGCAGATCCATCTGAATGAGAATGCAGAGATCTTTTGCCCAGGATGCTCCCAGACCCATTGCATATGCATTAGAGGGCACGAAAATACAGTTGCAGAATCTAATCACACAAAGAATAATTGGGCCAAATTACCTCGTGATTTTGTTTAGTCTCTAACTTTCTGAATACTTATCACAGAAAGATGGACGTGTGTCTCATTCTGGATAATGTAAGGAACATTATAAGCATAAATACTTTCCACTTACGATCGAACATCACGTCAGGCAAAAGAGACCCTGAAACAGAAACTACTTGTTTACCCCAAAATTGTTACCCTCGTTATCCATGCTTACTTTTTTTTTTTTTTTTTTTTTTTTTTTTTTACCAAATGGATGATCAAGTGGCGAAAAATATTTACACCATGATAATGATAAAAGCTAACGGTTATAATGCTTATAACAGCAATAATGATAATAATCGTAATAATAGAAGTAACGATGATTACAATAAACACAAAAATAATGATCATGATATCGGTGATGTTAATGAAAATTATAATAACACCAAGAAACAACTGTCTGAATGAAAACGATAATAATGATAACAGTGACAATACTAATGATAACTATATACGCAGAAAGTGTATACCTCCGCCAAGGAAATAGGGTCCCATGCAATAAAAATATTCACACTTGAAAAAATACAATAAAATCACCTTTCTCAAGTACACTAGTGACTTCCTTAAACATAACTCCTTGGCATTCCCAAAATTCCTGGATCTGGATCATGATCCACATCACCGCCAAAATTTAATGAAATCTAAGTTAAGTTAAGACACACCTCTGGTAAAAATCTGTTCTTAACTTTTTGAGTTAAATCGTTTAAAAAATCCTAGATCCGGATGATTTCACGAAAATCTGTCCTTAGCTTTTTGAGTTATCTTGCTTATCAACGAGCAAACCAACGCTACCAAATAACCGTGACAAGATAATAATAATAATGATAGTGATTAAAATGCTATGATAATAATAATGATAATGATAGTTTCATTATTAATGGTGATGATAATGGCAATGATTATAATAATGATAATATGAATGATAATTATGGTAATGATAAAAATGATGACAATAATAATGTTAATAATGCTGAAAATGAAAATGGTAATAGAAACGATAATAATAATAATACTGATGAAAATTATAATTCGAACTAGGATAATGATGCTGAAAATAGTAATAATAATATTGATAATAATGATAGTGATAATACTAATACTAATGTTAATACTATTAATGATTATAGATATAATAATGATGATAATAATAGTAATTAGGAAAACAATGATGAGAATGATAACAATAGTATTAGTGATAACCATAGTAATAATAATAACTCTAATAATGATAACGATAATAATAATGGCGAAAATGTTTAAAATAATGATTACAATAATGATAATGATGAATAGTATGATACTGGTAATGATAATTGTTATAAGAGTAATAATAACAAAACTATTCATTTTGTCAATATCAGAGATGTGACGTAATATTTGCCTTCACGTTTGTTGACTGAGTAGGCTAAGGTCTAATAATCTCTAGTCATTCCGTCTTTTGTAAGAGTTATTCTCTGCTAGATTATTTCCTGTGTTAGTAATTCCCTTCTTTAGTGGTATCCAATAAAATTCCTGTCTGTCGTTAATTTCGTTCATTTTTTGTTTCATTGTTCTTTCCAATTCATGACAACAATGTGGTTGTTTTCGTAATCACAAATCAATTGAAGACTTATGAGTTCCTTGGTATCCCAGAGAATAGAAAATATTTCAAAGGTCTCCGGGATTTGTCGCAAAAACTTGCATACTGAAAACGGCAACGTAACGTCCTTATTCGTTTTCTCCTAACAATTTATGCCATCTCAGTAGTCTGTGTATAAACCCGTGCTTATCTACCGGTTGATAATGGATCTTATGGCACGATGTGCAACACCAGAATTAATAATTACCGCTTCGCTGGTCATTGATCTCTCCAAAGTGGTTTATTTTTAGAAAAGTGTATGGGTGATACAACAAAATGCTGAAGTGCGTCGTTACCAAACCGTCCACGACCTCCAAACAAGCAAATTCACCGCCAGTTGCTTCACC
>NW_020869042.1:262599-267599 GCF_003789085.1 Penaeus vannamei | reverse complement strand
AAAAAAAAAAAAAAAACTAGAACAACAAACAAACACAAACAAAAAACAGCAGCTATGGAACAAGACAGAAGCTCAAGTACGCGGTCGGTCTGAGGACTTCACTTGCAATAGACTGTTTCACGTTAATCTTACAAATTAATTTTCACACGGATCTGACTCAAAATAAAACCATCACATCAAAGCCATCTTCTCATTTTGGGTTAAGCAAGAAACCCAGCAAATACCAGTCCATAAAACTTTAAGGCAACATAGATCATAGGATGCTCTGGATCAACAAGGCGAATTTGTCTCACGCAGCTGGATCATTCAAGATTTTACGCTTCAAGATTTTACGTAAGAAATACCTGCGTCGTCTTTCATCGAATGAACAAGTGAAAGACTGATAAGCTTCCGTACCAGTCTGGAGTAAGAGCCATCGAAAGAGACAAAGCCGGATTCGAGTTCATAATTATAATGATACTGATAATTATACAAATCACGATGATCAGGAGGATAATTGCAATACTGAAAATGGTAATGATTACGATAACAATAGTGATTATTTCATCATTATCTTTATCATCATCTTTACTATTGCTGTAGATGTTATTAATAACTTTATTACTCTTGTCCTTATTATAACGATCTGAAGAATATGAGTAAGCCTACAGTCTAATCCATCTGTAATTACACCAAACTAGATTCTCGATTACCTTTATCCGTACAAATAACATATCACAATTCATACATCATACGAATAACTTGCAGCAGCAATAGAGACACAAAGACGCTACGAATCCATTGTAAAGAAGACCCACGAAACCTTTTCCACTTGTCGCACTTTCCCGGCGCGATCCGTCCCGTGCCGCCCGCGCCGGCAGCCCCAGCGCCCCACGGGGTTACGGCGCACGTCTGCTGGGCGTGGCTGAGTACCCCGGGGCGCGCTGTGACCCGGAGAACAATCGTTAACACTCGTGAGGCGAGGCGAGCGAGACGGCCCACCATCGCGTGTTGGCACGACCTATATTCGCCTTTACTGACATGCTGCCGTATGCCAAGCCAAGTTTTAAAAAATTGAAATAAGTTGCACAAAGTGGGACAAGGGCGGGCTTGGGTGCGTGCGTGCGAAAAGGCGGTCTGGGAAAGAAATGCTAATATGGAGCGAAGGAAATGAATTTGAAATTAGTGCTGACTATGGAAATTGCATTAGGATTACTATCTTGCACGCATTAAAATCACTAGAGATTATTACAACTTTAGTTATTTTTGTAGTCACATTTTTTGCACCCCATGTTTGAAAATTGTACTTGAATATAACTATAAAATGGGACTTATATATAATACAAAACATATATCCATAAGTAAAAACGTACCTGCGTAAATATCATATCCCTTTCGTTGTTTTATTTCATATTACCTCTCTTCCCCTTTCCTTCTGGAGACTCTTTTGCCTACATCCGTGCCAATGACGTCATTTCGTACAAATTTACTTCATTCTGAAAACTGCATTCTTTAGAAGGGGTGAACTTGCGTCATGATGCAGAGAACAGTAGATTGTGCTTAGAATATCTTTATTGTACTAGACCTCGTGGTTCTAGCAGTTGTACAGCTGGTGACAGTTCAGTACTACCGTTTGATGAATTTGATACCCCTCTGTGGATCAGTGAAGAAAGGAAAGGCCTCGAGAACTTTTATTTTGTTTATAATTTGCTGACTTCTTTTCAGTGTTGATATCAATTTCGTATGTCTGGAGCAGTCGTATGCTTCGCTGAGTTTAGGCGGAGAACCAATAAATGTCTGAGTATTACGAGAGTCGGACGACGTAAAACTAGAGCGAATTGTAGCTCTAAGCTTCATTCCCTCATTCAGGAGCGTCTATATAAATTGGCATCTATCTATGTATATATATTAGTGCATGAAAAAAACACTCACGCACACACATACATAAATAAACACACATATTCATACACGCACACGCACACACACCACACGCACAACATAACACACACACATACCATATATATATATATATATATATATATATATATATATATATATATATATATATATATATATATATATATATATACATATATATATATATATTTATATATACATACACACACAGCACACACACACACATATATATATATATATATATATATATATATATATATATATATATATATATATATATATACATATATATATATGTCTGTGTGTGTATGTGTGTATGTGTGTGTACATATAAATATTATATGTATATATATATCTGTGTGTGTGTACATATGTGTATGTCTATATATATGTGTGTATATGAATGTGATGCATACATAGATACACGCATATATACATACATATATATATATATATATATATATATATATATATATATATATATATATATATATATATATATATATATATATATATATGTGTGTGTGTGTGTGTGTGTGTGTGTGTGTGTGTGTTGTGTGTGTGTGTGTGTGTGTGTGTGTGTGTGTGTGTGTGTGTGTATAAGTATAAACACGCACATGCATTTGTTGATAGATATAAAGAGAATGTGTACAGAATCTTCGGAAAGAGGAAATGGGGCAGGACAAGTGCCCGTTAGGAAAGCTTCTTGCCGATCCGCGACAGAGGTCCCGTGAGTCTGCAAATTAACCCTATTTTCTGCAGATGATTTTTAAATAAATTGCATCAACTTGGACCTAATCCCGGAATGACATTCTAAAATTATTACAATCCGTTTTTATCAAATGTGTTTCCATCACCATGATTGACATTTTTTTTTCTCTATTCTGTTGAGGGTTTTAAAGTATTTATAAATAAAGATTTTTCATCTTCACCTCTGCGAAAGAGAAGGAGAAAGAGACAAAGAAAGAGAAAGGGAAGGAATGTCTCACAGGAATCGTGACAGAACTAAGAGCGAAGTAAAATTGTTGACTGACAATCTGACAGAACAAATACGTGAGAAGTCTTGGTGTAATAACTAACACGGAGACGCAATTCTGATCTCGATTTTTGATGGGAGTTTTTCGTCGAATTTATCCGTAGTATCTGAATGTAATAGAAAAGGGATAATAAGCACGTTTAAGTCCTTGAGTAACTTTTCTTTCTATCTTTAATTATTTGTTTATTTATTTATTTATTATTATTATTATCAATGAGGGATGAGAGGGTCTTTAACCCATTTGATTTTAATAGAGGACTTTTTAGGGCTTTTCTTTGAATTTATCCGTAATGTATGAATATAATATAAAAGGGATAATAAGCACTATCAAGTCCTTGAGTATATCTTTATTTATTTTTCTATTATTATTATTATTATTATTATTATTATTATTATTATTATTATTATTATATTATTATTATTATTATTATCATATTATCATTAAGGAATGAGAGGGTCTTTAAATCATTCACCTGATTTTAATAGAGGACTTTTTAGGGCTTAACATTAATCTAGACCAGAAACCTGGGAATTATCTCACAGGAGCGTGGTTTGGTCAAAATTGCACTTTGCTCAGACGACCCAGAAGTTAAAGAGAGAGCCCACTTTAGACGGCTAAATGGATAAAAGAAAATGCTTGTAGAAATGTATTGTCACTTAAAATATAGCTAATTTTGTCAGCTACACGATGGAGCCAAATATGATATAATTACATGAAACGTTTAATAACTGAATAGAAAAATGAAATTATATCATGTGATGAAAATTCTAGGGGTGTAACACGTAAAAAATAAATAAAAAATATAATATAATTGAAATGGTAACCTAATCATTAAAGGGCTGTACATTAGATACAGATATATATATATATATATATATATATATATATATATATATATATATATATATATATATATATATATATATATATATATATATATATATATATATATATATATATATATATATTTTTTTATATTTTTTTGTCGCAGGAAAATATATCTGAAGCAGAATGAACCATGTGAAGTCTATCTATCTAAGACGCCGTAATAAAAATAAATTTGGCGCATCTGCTAAGTAAATGGCAGTGGATATTTTCATCCTCTGGTCATAGCGAAAATTGCCTTCTAAGCCAGAAGACCGACGCGAAAATTTCTCCCGTAAATGCGTTGGGAAACAAGAGAAAGTTTTCTCAAAATGTGAGTGTCCGTCTCGGGAACAGCAGGTGCTTGATATCCTTGCGAAATTAACGAGTATTAGCGGGACCCGTGGATACTGCACAGAAAGAAAGGTACTCCTCTCTCTTTCTTTCACCCTCATCCTTCTGCTTCTCGCCTCAACTCTCCTTTTCCTTTCTCTGTCTTTCTACCTTTGCCTCTTCCGCCCCCTCTCAAATTCACTACTCCCCTCCCATTTGAAGGTCTACATCGCCACCCCATTCTAACTCCCCCACCTTCTTCGCATTCTTACCCCCTTCCCTTTCTCTGCCAATCCCCTTTTATTCTCTGAGTCTACTCCCCTTTTCCCCTTACCCATCCCACTTTCCTGTGTGTCTCCTCCTTTGCCTATTTCCCATCTTCATCAACTCATATTACAACAAAATGAATTGACTTCAAGTTCGCAGTCACATAGAATAACATTTCAGGCGGAAAATGCAAGTGTAACGTGTGGACAGACGGACGGACAGGTAGAATTATAATTAAACTCCCAGGCTTTTTTTATAATAAAAATTAATAGTTTATAGTTTGCCAATTAGGTGGAAGCTTTATTATGAGACTGTCTCTCTCAGTTGGGCACCACACATTTTCCTTGCATCAAAATTCTGCTGTTCCCCAATCATAGACATATTTCGAAAAAAAATTCTAATGGACAGTTTATGACAACATAAGTCTGCGCAAAGACTAGATATGTCTGCTGTAGGCGACTCGTTTGAGTAAAAACGTCATTCTAGAGTAATGCAGGTGCTCGAAGAAATGTTTCTACACAACTCTTTTCGAATGTCCGACATTCTTCGTACATATTGTTGTTATAACGCACAAAAACCAGCATCACCTGGCTTTGCAAGAGA
>NW_020869042.1:250099-252599 GCF_003789085.1 Penaeus vannamei | reverse complement strand
TAATACTTACTCAAATATGCGTCCTGCCTGTCGTCGCCGCCATTCGGTGCCTACTGTAGCAGGCCCGGGGACCCGTTAGATGAAACCATCCTTCATCAAATGGCGCGCCGGGAATGATAAAGAGCGTTAGAATACCTCCCTTCGTCGTAGATGCGATTATCCTCGACTCATTTATGAGCGCGGGTTAACGCTGGGTTGTGACGGAGGAACGTGAATTTCAGGCTGCGTGTATGAACAGTAAATTGCAGATGCCTATGCTGGGGAATGAGCAACACATATATAGGTTGTAATGCGCCGTGTGTATCAGGGTTCAGCTGTCTTTCCCTTGTCTTACTAGGCTTTCGTTCTCCGGTCTGCTTATCTTTCCGTTTCCCTCGTCTCTCCCTGCGCCTCAGTTGCGCTCCGTTCTCTTTTCCTGTTGTCTCGTCTCTCCTCGTCTTCTCCTTGCTCTTTCTCTCTCTCTCTCATCTTCTCTTCTTGTTGTTCTCGGTTGTGTCTGGCTCTTGGCGGTTGGTTGCTTTTCTTCCTCTCTCTCTCTCTCTCTCTGCTGCTCGTTCTCTCGGCTCTCGTGCGTCTCTCTCGTTTTCTCTCTATCTCTCTCACGGGAGTCTCTCCTCGGTGTTCGTTAGTCAATCTAGTCCTTTCATGCTGTCGATATTAACTCCTTATCTCTTAACCCGTTCAGTTCACTCTGCGCTGGCGTTGCACTTGTCCATTTCGGTGTGGCTCGCTTTGTTCAGTATTTCTCGCGAGAATCAATTGATTAATGTGTCGCTATGAAAAGAGAGGCAGTCGCATTGGTCCACAGTATGAATGGAGAGTGATATCACTGTGGTAGAGTATGCAGGTGATATCTCACAGCGATTGGCTATTTGACCATATACGACAATCTGCTGTATAATATCAACGTACTTTGCTGATCAAGCACACTGGACGTGTCTGTCCAGGACGTGCTGAATGAGGTGGGTAAATACTTACTCCTGAAAGTAGACAGCGTATCGAGCTATCGGAAAGGTGGCGCGCGCGACACCGAGTTGCCAATCGACATACTGCGCCGTGGCGCTCCCAAAAGTATGGTCCATTGGATGGGAAGTGTAAGTGGGTGATGGGTACTGAGGCTGGGGGCTCTTCGTGGTTGCTAGTGGGGCAAACAAATGATTCGAGGTCGCAAAGCCACAAGATAGTTTGTGGAGGAGGATTAGAGGACACGAAATGAGGTGAGTGATGAGCGGGGTGTAGCGAGTGCATATATAATGAGTAGCGAGAGATGGGAGTGTACAGTACGATTTGGGAGAGACATGAGATATGAGGTATATATATAGAATGATGGAGAGGCGCGGACCGGGAAGGAAGGGAAAGGAGTGGGTTATAAATAGTGAAGTACTGATAGGTTGTTGTAGGCAGATATAGTATTTTGGAATGGTTGAGGGTGTAAGGGGAGGGAGAGGGTGACGATAAGGAATGGGGTATTATTAGGTGAAATTGGGTATAGTAGAGGATATAGGTATATAGGGGATGATATTAATGAAGTAACTATGAGTATACTAATATAGGGTTATATTGTAGTAGGATATATATCATATACATATTAATATATATATATAGTTATTATTTATATATTATATATATATATTTGGATATATATTATATAATATATATATCACCACAGTCAATCCTAGAACCTGCTCTGGATATTCCATTGACACTAAGCCAAAACACAACACGGGGGAACGTGAAAATGAAGGTTGCGAAACCTATGAATTACCTGAGTAAGTTCCTTTTATGGTTAATGCTACATGATGCAAAAATGATGCTCTCCTCAAGTCGCTCCTGATGCTGTCTTTCTCTCCAGTGTCCGTAAGTGAACCAGATGTTTTTTAGAATGAAAATAGATAGAGAGAAATATAGGGTGGAGAGGAAAGGGAGCGAGAACAAGAGAAAGGGACATATAGATAGATAGAGGAATAGATAAACAAATAGAGATATATGATGAATATATGTATAGATAGATAGATAGATAGACAGATAGCTAGCTAGTTAGCTAGCCAGCTAGATAGAAAGATAGATAAATCGAGAGAGAGAGAGAGAGAGAAAGAGAGAGATAGAGAGAGAGAGAGAGAGAGAGAGAGAGAGAGAGAGAGAAGAGAGAGAGAGAGAGAGAGAGAGAGAGAGAGAGAGAGAGAGAGAGAGAAAGAAATAGGAAATAAATAAATACTTATTATACTTCGGTTAAACAATTAACCTTTTTTTTATAATGGATTCATTGATTAGTTTATATTTAGGTGATAAATAATTAAAAATCATAAATACGTTGATTATTTACACCATGAAAATAAATATATTACACAAATTTTAAATATATGGCACAGTCAAAGAAAACGTGGATAAACATTACTTTTTAAAAGATTAAGAAAAAGGAATTGTGAGATGCTTTGGATGACTGCATTTTGCAAATGAATAAAAATATGTGTAATTTAAAGATATGTGTCAAATGGAGTTT
>NW_020869042.1:234416-236916 GCF_003789085.1 Penaeus vannamei | reverse complement strand
GATGCTAATGTTACATCTCTCATCTCTTGCGTGTCAATAGCCGGGGGTTGAGACTAATGAGAAACAGGAGGGGCAGGGAGGGATAACGTATAGGAGGATGAAGGGGGGAGAGGAGAGACGATGGAGAAAAGGAAGGAGGGATGGGAGGGAGAAATGAAGGAAGGATGGGAGGGAGGAGGGGAGGGAGAAAATGAAGGAGGGATTGGAGGGAGAAAATGAAGGAGGGATTGGAAGGAGGGAGGAAATGAAGGAGGGATGGGAGAGAGGGAGGGAGGAGAAAATGACATATGAGAACCAGTGGGGGAAAATAAGGGAGAGCTGAGGGAGGAAGGATAAAGATCTGTACAAGAGAAGGAAGAAAAATATTAGCAATGCTGAAGAAAAGGAAGAACGTTAGGAATAGATGGGGTATAGGAGGCAGAGAGAGAAGAGAAGGTGAATATACGAATGGAGTGAAAAGTACAAGGCGTGGTAGAAATGAAGTATAGAAGGAAGTGAATAGAACAAAACCTGAAGGGAATGAAGAAAGAAAGAAAGACGGGAGAGACAAAGGAAAATTGGTGACAAATGGATGAGATGATGCATAAAAAGCGGATAGGAAATGGAACAGAGAGTCAATGAAATGGAGAAAGTAAGGTAGGATGGAGAAGAATATTAAGAAGGAAGAAAATAAACGCAAGAAATATTGAAAAGACTAAAAACAACAAGGAAGATGTGAGTGGGTTTTGATAGCAGGTTATAAGAAAAGAAAAAACAAGAACGTGGACCTTCGTTGCTGGATGTTATGACATGGATGTAATAATAAAGATAGATATGACAGATATGGCAAGAATAACGGTTTTGATGATAATAATGGTGAAAATGATGAATATGAGATGATAATTTTAATGACTGACAAATTGATGATGTTGAAGATGATGTTTATGATAACAATAATGATAGTAATGACAAGAATGATGATAATCATAATAACAATAATGATGGCAATAATGATGACGATGAAAATAATAACTATGATAATTATGACAATACATATAATACTAATAAAAGGGGAGATGATAATAATATTAAGAATAATGGAAATAATGATAATAATAATGATGATCGTGGTTATATTGATAAGCATTTAATGATAACGATGATAACAATATAGATAGAAATAATGATGATAATAATGAGAAATAACAATGATGATAATAATAAGAAATAACAATGATGATAATAATAAGAAATAACAATGATGATTATAACAATGATAATAATAATAATAACAATAATGATGGCAATAATAACAAAAGTAATATTTACAATAATGAAGATACTGATAGTGATAATAATAACAATGATAATGATGATAATGATAATCAGCACGATTATAGTGATAAGTAATAACAAGGATAATGATAATGACAAAAGTAATAATGATAATAATCATAGTCATAACTACAATGATGACAAAAACATTGATAATAATGATAATAATAATATTGATAATAAAAGTAATAAATATAATGAAAATAATAAAAATGATGATGGCGATGATAATGATGATGGTAATAATGATAATGATGGTGATCAGGATGATAATAATGATAATAGTAATAATAATAATGATAATCAGTATTATCATCATGACTATAAAAAATATTATTTTTTATTATTCTGTCATTTCTATAATCATAATAATGATGATAATAATAGTAATGGTAATAACAATAATGACAATGATAATTACAATGAAAACAACAGCAACAATGATGCTAATACTAATAATGGCAGTAATGATAATAATGATAATGGTGATTAATGACGTTGATGATAACGATAATAATAATGATCATAATGATAATAATAGTAATAATAACAATAACAACAATAATAATAATAGCAATAAATAATAATAATGATAACAACGATAATAATATTAGTAACAGAAATGATAATGATGATGATAATAATAATGAAAATGATATCAATAATAACAGCTTCAACCATAATATAATAATAATGATAATGGTAGTAACAATAATGATGATTTTAATAGTAATGATAATGAAAAAGGGCAATGATGATAACGATGATAATAGTTACATATATAACGGCAGTAATATAAGTAAAATTGATAATAAGACATGAATAGTAATGATAATATCAAGAATGACAACGTTGATGGCAATAAGAATAATAAAATCAATAATGATGAGGATAATGATGTAATTACCATATATTACTATATTATAATTATCATTATCACCCCCCCCCCACTATTCCCCTTCCTAAATTTCCTTCTCTAGCCTTCCTCTTACCCCCCCCCCCCGTCTCCAACACCCAGGGGGGAAGGGTGAAAGTGCGAGAAGAGTTAAGACATCCTCTGGTTCGCGGACTCGAACGATAGACCTACATCTTGGAATGCTGGTAAGAAACTCGAGTCTTCAATTATGTTCTGTCTCAATGGCCATAATCTCCTTAAGGTGCTGTGTGAGGAAAAGGTGGGGGTGGG
>NW_020869042.1:224416-226916 GCF_003789085.1 Penaeus vannamei | reverse complement strand
CTGTTGCTGTTGCTGTTGTCTGTAGGGTGAGATGAAGTCTAAGGGTAAGAAGAAAAAATGATAGTGACCTAATTTGCTTGTAGTAATTGTAATGGTGTAGGGTACATGTGTTCATGCTATCTTTTTTCTTTTCTTTTTTTTTTACTTGAACGTAATTGGAAAAACGACATCCCACCTGCTCTGCACCTCCCTTCCCCCATCTTCCATAAAAAGAAGAGAAAGGAGATAGAGATAGAGATAGATAGATCAGAGAAAGAGAGAGAGAGAGAGAGAGAGAGAGAGAGAGAGAGAGAGAGAGAGAGAGAGAGAGAGAGAGAGAGAGAGAGAGAGAGAGAGAGCAAGATAGATAGATAAATGAACAGACAGGCTGACAGATAGACAGGTAGATAGACAGAATGACATAGAGCGAGAGACAAAAAATAAGAAAAAAAATAGAGATTGAGAGAGCTAAAAAAAGATAGAGAGAAAGAGAGAAAGGGGGAAATAATTTTCCAACTCGACATAAACGCTGACGTCTCTCTCGCAATGATTGAAAGTCCATTTTGTAAAAGACAATCAGCTGTGAAAAAAAGGCTAAATTGTTCGGCGATTTCGAATTTCCCGGGTCTTTTTGAACGCCAAAGTGCGTGACTTCTTATTAGGAACGCTATTGTCACAGGGAATTGAGCCTTTGTCTGTTATTTCTGGCGCTGTATATACCCCTGCGTTTTAATTTCCCTGTTTTATCGGTTTATTTCAAGCTGATTTTGTTGTTACTGCTGTTTTCCCCCGTTTCTTCTTGCATTTATCGTCCTTTTTTGTCTGTTGTTTGTCTGTTTCCGTATCTTTTAGTCAATCTGTACCTATCACTCTCTCTCTCTCTCTCTCTCTCTCTCTCTCTCTCTCTCTCTCTCTCTCTCTCTCTCTCTCTCTCTCTCTCTCTCTCTCTCTCTCTCTCTCTCTCTCTCTATGTCCGTCTATGTCTCCCGCTCTTTTTCATTATGTGTTTTGGTGATGGGTAATTTGTTTGTCTTTTGCGTGTTCATTTGTCTGTCTGCCGTTCAGACCGCTTACGTAATTACTTCTATTTCCATATATATTAATTATTTCTAAATTTGATATTACACTTTTTTTTTTTTTTTTTTGCTACCTTTATTTCGACGTCAATCAGCTGTTTTTTGCCTCTTTATTTTATTATTTCTCTTTATCCCACATTCTACTCTCCCTGTCTCCCTCCCCCCACTCTCTCTATCTATCTATGTAGCTAGCTAGCTATCTCCCTCTCCCCTTCCCTCCCTCTCACTATCTCTCCTTTCCCCTCTCTCCTATGTTCTTCCCTCTTCCTCTCCTCTCCTTCACACTCCCTTCCAATAATCTTAGAAAGAACTGAGGCTTGAGCGGCTACCACTGGATATAACCCAAAATGGTAAGATATTCAAGGTGTAATTCTACTTTTGAATTCTAATTGCAGGGCGGAAAAATAACACGTTTTAGGGTTAGTCAGAGTTCTTAATAAGGCCAGTCGCGAGGCCAAGATAGTGATCTGCGAGAGACGAGTCCTTTGCTCTACCTACGGACTCAGGGTGCGGGTTTATGGGTACATGCAGGGTACAGAAGTTGGAAAAAGTAATATCGTTTGCGAGAAGTCTTTTACGAGTGGGGAGCAAACTCTCTTTCTCCTTCCCTCTCTCTCTCTCTCTTTTTTTTTTTTTTGTCTGCGTTTGTTTGTCTCCTACTCTTTTTTTCTTTTATTTAAGCGTGTCTCTTTTTTCATTTCTGTGTTTGCGTTTCTTTCTCCGTTTGTGTCTCTCGCGTGCGCTCTCTCTCTCTCTCTCTCTCTCTCTCTCTCTCTCTCTCTCTCTCTCTCTCTCTCTCTCTCTCTCTCTCTCTCTCTCTCTCTCTCTCTCTCTCTCTCTCTCTCTCTCCATTTCTCCCATACACCTCTACTAGCTGAAACACTTCAAAACAAAAGCACGTAAACAAACAAAATATACAAAAAACGCTCAAAAATTGAAAGCTTTTACGGTGATTTGCACCCTGATTAATGATAAGAAAAACAAACAAACAAATAAAATACTTGTCAGGGCTGAGGAGATTAATTCGCTTATCTGTTCCTTACGCTTCACGAGTCCACTTGATTAATTGCGCGATGTGTTTATCAGCTTCTCTTGATTAATCTATCATTTCGGATGTTAAGAATGACAAGTGAAAACGTTTTTTTTTTTTTTTTTTTTTTTTTTTTGGGGGGGGGGGGGAATGGAGACTTTTTCTGGAGGGAGAAGAAAGGGAGGAGGATGTGGAAGTACAGGTAATGATGTGTTCAAGGTCGTTAATGGTGTGGAGTCGAGTAGGGGGAGAGAGCGATAAAGAGAGAAAGAAGACAAAGAAACTGGATATACATACACACACACACACACACACACACACACACAACACACACACACACACACACACACACACACACACACACACACACACACACACACACACACACACACACACACACACACACACACACACA
>NW_020869042.1:189822-202322 GCF_003789085.1 Penaeus vannamei | reverse complement strand
AATGATATTTGGCTTTTCCAAATTTCATTCACTCTACTTAGTCATGGCGTCATGATTGAGATGCTTTCTCATCTCACCGGGGTCTGGGGACGTTCCATTGCAGGCTTCTAGGGCTTGGACAAGCTCATCCATTGTTAGGTCTTGATTGTAGTCAAAGACATATCCTGTGGCAAAGTAAATAGGTTGCATCTCAGCCGTTTTCTTGATGGTCAGAAACGTTGGTAATTTTCTGACCTGCTTGTGTATGAGAGCTGCCTGGAGAGTGCATTAGCAATGTCTCTAGGTGAATCGAAATTTGAGCCCCCATGATAATTATTATTATATTATTGATAGTGGACAAAACCTGTGATAATTTGGGTGTTAACTGTTGAGGCAAAGCTCCGCCAGGAGTCTCTTTTTGCTTGTCTAATTGTTTTACGAGTCCTGGCTCTTGTTAGTTTATAGTTGCAAAAGTTTTCATTGTTATTTTTGAAAAGTCTATTGGGCCTGTTGCATTCACACGGTGCCCTGTGGCAACCGGTGTCCAGTCATTTTTGTGGTGTCCCATGAATATTTAATACCAATAAGAAAATGATCGCTTCTTAAGTAGTCGTTAATGGCGTGCCAATGGCCGCCATATTTGAAGAGACCCAAGATAGGTCAATAAAGTTCAAATTAACGGTAGTACCGTCAACACACGTTGGACTTCCCCCGTTCGGAAGGCCGGATTTAGAATCATTAACAAGCTTAACAACTTGCTCACCTCTACCACCCACCCATGGGAAACCCATAATGTGTGATGAACATTGAAATCACCAAAAATGTGCTTATATTGTGGCTGACTTATCCTGAAGAGCAAAGCTCTTATCGTGAATGAGCACATTAGCAGATGGACAATAAACTAAACATATAGCCAGATACATGCTATCATTTTTTACTTTGCATGAGACAAACTCCAAAGTAAAATCAATAGTTCACTTTTGTGAAAGGTAGGCTTTGGTGGATGTACATGCCGACGAGTGGCATTTCCGGGATTTCCGAACCCCCCCCCCCCAAAAAAAAAGGATATCCGGATTTCCAGGCAGATTTGTCAGGAATTTCCGGATTTTCGTCATACTCTGATGAACCAGACTCAGGACTAACTATTTCAGTATCGTTTAATCCGACTCACTTCCTGAAATAGTCACAATTACTTGGAAGTTTTGGCATTTTAAAAGAAGTAATCCTGTTTAAAAATAGAAAGAAAGAAAAAAAGTGGGAATATACATTAGGGGATTAAACTCACTTAACCTTACAGCTACATTCATAACATCCTGTGCTGCTAGCTTATTAATATAATGACTTACCAAGACTGTGCTTAAGCCATATAATGCATGATCGTTTCTCCATTTTTTTTACTTCATTTTCATAAAAACCTGCTTTCCCAAAAACGGATTCCATAGTACTGGTAGGTACTAAGAAAAAAAATCTGTGCACTCAACAGGCCAATCAAATTGCTTGAATTTTGGCACACACGGTCACAATGTATATAACTACGAAACCAACTTGTCCGATTTTTAAAGAAGTTTAAAAGTTTAGAAATAGGCTTTTCAGACATTGACATTGATTTAAAAGGGCATTATTTTAAGAAAATTCGTTTTGAAAAAAATCGTGACACCTTTGCAGTTCAGGACCTTAATAAGTTTGCTTGATGGGGGTACAGAGACTTTTGCAAGGGCGGTCGATTTCGTCCAAAATCTAACATAAATCATTGTGCTATAATCAAATCTAATGAGTATATTTTTATGATATTCTGCGTCTGATCGAGCTTGTGTTTACCAATCACACTCAATGGCAACTGAGGAAAAGCATAGTGGCTACAACAGAGTGCTCTGCCTTTGAACTGCTCAGGTATTTGTTGGAGTTTATGACACTCTTTTGCCGATTTTTAAAGGTCTTTAGTACTATTACCAATGTAGTGTGGTAAAAGTGTGGGGGCACCGACAATCACCCTACTACAGGAGCTGACGAGTGATCCTCGGACCGTAGAGAAGATGTGGGCATGGGCGTGGGGAAAAGCCGGCCATTTCTACCTCCTACAGGAGTGGACATGAAAACTGATCATGTGCACGGCTTTATTTACAAGCACTACTGCTACTACAGCCTCGGAAATACAGATGAGGTAAGGACAATCACTGGCAAAACCACGGTAGTATCACAGTAAATCACAGCACGCGAAAATCAGAAAAATCAGGAGTCCTCCCCAGCCCATACTCACGCCTCTCCAAAGTCAAGGACACCCGCCAACTGCCCTCTGTGGCGACTCCATGGCGCGTCACGGCAGGGGTAGCCAAGTATCCAAATTGTAAGAGGTTTGAGTGTAAGTTAAACGAGCTCCTATTAGACCCAAAACTTACTATATATCTTCTGGAGGTGTGGCATTTATAAAAAGGGCAAGGGCTTGCCAAAAGGGCATCAGAAAAAGGCATTAAAATAATCAACACCCCAAGTAGGCAACACGACCACCCGTTCGCATAAGTGAATCCATGAATCCGGGCACGTTCGTGTAACTAAAAACACGTAACTCTACAGCCCCCTCCGGAAGGGCCAGTACCCTAAAACAATACGCACAAAGAAATTTAAAATCATAAAAACGGTAAAACTAAAAGAACATAAAAACACAACCAACATAAAATATCAAAGTACAAAAGTCACTAGTAAAAATAAATCACAATAAGAACAAACACAAACTTCACAACACAGCACAAAGCTCAGGAGCTTTAAGGCACACTATAGTTTGCTTCAGCTGCTCAAAACACTTTCAAAGCTCACTTTTCAAACATGTCACTCGCACACCACTCGGTCATCTTCCTCAAGAAAGTCCACTTCAGCGGCTGAAGTATAAGGGCGCATCTGGTTGGCATAGACCCTGACAGCACGGTGTGAGGGCCGAAGGACCAGGACATCATAACTAACAGGGCCTATCCGCGTCTGCACGCGGCAGGGACCAAGCCAGCGATCACCCAAAGGTCCATGGTTCCCTTGGATCTTGCACAAGACCAGAGCTCCTTCCTCATAAGGGCCTGAGGTGCGAGCAGCCAGGTCATACTGGGCCTTGTTGGTCTCTCGCATCTTCCTGCTCACCTCAACAGCTAGGCGGCGGGCATCTGCAAGGTGTGCCAAAGACAGGCCCTGGTCTACAGTTTGGCGGTTAGTCAGGCCCTTCCCAAAGAGCGCCATACGACCTGTCAGCAAGTACAGCGGCTGGTCCTCCTGGGCGAGGCGCACAGCAGGCAGATGAGTAGAGCCACTGAGGAGCCTGCCTAGCCAGCGCCGCCAATGCGTCCTTAACGGTCCGATTGGTGCGCTCCACCACCCCATTGGACTGGGGGTGATATGCCACTGAAAAAGAGTACTGCACCTGTAAGGCCTCCAGAAGTGAGCGCCACTCATCAGAGGAGAACTCCAGACCATTGCCTGTGTGGAGATGGTCAGGCGGCCCAAAGAGTGTCACGTAGTGGTCCACAAAAGCCCGCAGCACTCTGTTAGCACTCTTGTCACATAGTGGAACCAGCTGTATAAACCGTGTGTGATGATCCACAATGGACAGGACATACCGAAACCCTGTCGTTGATCCCCGCAGGTCCATAAGATCGGCTGAGACCCTCACCAGTGGAGCCTCTGGTAAAGGATGTCCTTCCATTGGAGCACGATCTGCCACTCCCTTGCGCTGCTGACAAGCATGGCACCTAGCCACGTACTCCCTCGCCAGGCGGTGCATATTGGGGAAGTACCAGGCACCCTGCAGGTTCTGAGACGTACGGTGGACCCTGGGATGGATCGCAGTCGGTGGGCAGTTTGCGTGTTGCAGGCCCTGTGGCTGGAGATGGTTGGGGACGTAAACCTGCCTTACTATCCAGTCTGGAAAAGTCCGCAGTAGTACATACAGAACGCCCTCCACCTCAAAACTGGAGAGTGCCGCAGGAGGTCTTTCCCTAGGTACAGTCTGGCGACCCTCTAGCCAACCAAGCCGAGTCTTGTAGTTGGTGCTCCCTCATCTGCTCAGCCGTCATCCTGGTGAGGTCCAGCGGGTCTGCAGCATCCTCACGTGCCTCTTGGTCTTGCTCTAGTGGGCAAGCTTTCTCCGCAGGTGGAGATGCATCACCTGCAGGTCGCGAAAGGAGATCAGGCACATGGTTGCTGGCCCCTATCTTGTACCTGAGCACAAAGTCGTAGCCCCCAAGCTTGTATGCATACCGACTCAGACGGGTGCTCTTTGTGCACCTGGAAAATACTTCAACCAGGGGCTGGTGATCTGTCCAGACTTAAACCGTTGACCGTAGATGTACGGGTCGAAGCTTCAGACAGCTTCCACCACAGCCAGCGCCTCCAGGTCGATAACGGCGTATCGGGTCTCAGCATCCTTTAGGGTACGGGACCAGTAGACGACAGCATGAGGCACACCCTCTGCGTCACGCTGAAGAAGGACCCCACCTAAAGCCTGTGTGCTGGCGTCGCAATGCACCTCGAAGGGCTGACTGAAGATTGATAGGCAAAGCACAGGGTTCCTTACCAAGGTGTCCTTCAAAGCGGTGAAGGCCAGCTGAGCAGCGTCTCCCCACTCGAACTTCACCCCTTTCTTGGTAAGGGCTGTCAGGGGCTTAGCCATCGCCGCGAACCCCTGGATGTGGCGACGGAAGAAACCACAAGCACCCAGGAAGCGGCGGACATCCTGCACTGAGCGAGGTCGCTTCATGTCAGCAATGGCAGCAGTCTTGTCGGGGTTGGGTCTCACACCCTCAGGACCAACAATGAAGCCCAAGAGCTTCACCTGGTGCTTGGCAAGCTCACACTTCTCCAGGTTTAACTTCATCCCTGCGTCGTTCAGAAGGGCTAGAGTCTCCTGGAGATGCTGCAGGTGTTCATTGAAGCTGGCCGATGCAACCACCACATCGTCCAGATACGCGAGGGTGTGACGTCCCAAGACAGAAGCCAAGACAACGTTCATGGTCCTCTGGAACGTCGTCGGTGCAGTTGAGAGGCCGAAGGGAAGTCTGCGAAACTGCAACAGTCGATGGCCGTCACTGAAGGCAGTCTTTTGGCGATCATCAGGGTGCACAGAGATGGCCCAGTAGGCTGACCGGCTGTCGAGAACAGTGAACCAGGTGCGCCCTGTCAGAGAGTCCAGCATCTCGTCAATGCGGGGAAGAGGGTAGGCGTCTGGGGTCGTCACCCGATTCAGGCCCCGGTAGTCGACACAGAACCGGTGAGTTCCATCCCTCTTCTTGACCAGTACCACCGGTGACAGCCAAGGGCTCGAGGATGGTTCAATAACGCCTTGGGTCAGCATACGGTCACACTCTGTGCGTATCACTTCCTTCATCTTCTGTGGAAGCCTCCACTGTCGCACACAAACTGGGGTATCGGTTGTAGTAACGATGCTGCACTCCTGGAACATGCCCTACTGCCAGCTTGTCTCCTGAGAACAGAGTTGGGAAACGGTCTAGCACTTCACGCAGCTGCCCCTCCTGGTCTGCTGTCAGATGCCCGAGGGCAATGGGAAGGGGAGCACCGACTGCCTCAGTGCCACCAGTACCTGAGTCTACAGCAGCACAGGCAGCCTCCAACTCTTCTTGCTGACAAGCTTCATCCAGGGCAGGTGTGTCCGGAAACACGAAGAAGTCCTCATCCTCGTACCCAAAGTCCAGACATGCAGTACTGTGGTAGTCGTCATCCTGGAACTCACCACAGTGCAGAAACTCCTCCTTTTCTGAGAACTCTTCCTGCTCCAGGTCTGGAGTGGCCGTGGCCATCAAGCGTTCTGCAGGAGGCTTGCTGTCTGGGGTGTCGGAGGTCATCGCAGAGGCTGGGACTGTGCATACCACCTCTGGTTCCAGGAAAGAAGCATACCCCAGCACAGTACCTGGGCGAACCTTCCGTGGCTTTAGGGGCGGGTTAACAACCCACACACTGGAACGGCGACCCTGGACAGTCACAAGGGTGCGGGGAACGGTGAGGCGATCAGTGCAGGTCTCAACAATTGCCAGGCGTGTGTCATCAGGAGAGCTGCAGGTCACAGTAGCAGCCACAAACTTGCCAGACCTAGCCTCTACCACAGTCTCCTCAGCTACATGGACAGGTGAGACAGCTACTAGTGAAGGGGACTGCGATAGCTCAGGGACCTCCACTGCTTCAGGGGTCTCATCAGCGCCATCATGGCAAGCAGGCACATGATAACCAGTTGTGCCCCCTCTGGTGAACGATATTCGGTGATGGCAGCCAACTCCACGTAGTTCTTGGAAGAGAGACCTTCGAGGACCATGCGGACAGGGAAGCAGTGTAACAGGTCCATACCCATCAAGATGTCGCCAGGGAAGCCAGGTGAAGGGAAGATCCACTTCTGCCACGGCAGGGGTCGGCTGGCCTGAGACGCCCTGTAACGCTCTAGAGCTGGCGTGCAAGTGGACTCCTGGCAGGTGTGTGACAGCCTCCCTCTTCACCATTGTCACCTCTGACCGTGTGTCCAAAAAGCAGGAAAACGGCTTCCCCTCCACCTCAAGGACTATCATGGGCCGTCCACTGAACCTAGTTCTTGGCTGGCTGTTCAGTTCTCATTGTGCTAGCACGGCCGCCCGCAAGCTGGGAGACTCCACCCGAGCGGCCTTGGCCAAAGGGACACGTAGCTCTCAGGTGCCCCGTCTCACCACAGTTGTAGCACCGACCTCTTCCTGCCTGGCAGTCGCTGGTGTGATGGCTCTGCGAGGAGACCATCTGCAGGATGATGTTGCGGCAGGGGTTCGAGCTGGCTGTAAACCTGTGTCAGGAACAGCGGACGCAGGTGTCCCACCAACCAGCGCCACTTGTGGTAGAAGGTCCCCATAGAACTCCAGGCCAGGTGTGGTTGCATCAGGATACTGCCCTGGGTGGTACAAGCCCAGGACCATCCTGTCACGTGTGCTAGGCTGGGGTGGCCACAAACTCGACGACCGTCCCATCCTCAGGAGCCAGTGAACATCAGGCAGGGTGTGTCTCGCCCCAACCACAGTCTCAGTAAGCCTGGCAATTCTCGGCCATCTTGCGAGCAGAGGGGAAGTCGTGCCAGAGTAGCTGGCCACGAAGTCAACCCGTAGTCCTTCCCGGAAGGTGCGCTGCATCAGGCCCTCAGCATTCCCGATGTCTTGTGGATAGTCACGCACACCTTGCTGCACTGCCAGTTCCACTGAGCGAAAGAAGTCCAGCGGCCCCTGACCTACTGCCATCCTTGCCTGGCCGAGCATATCGTAAAAGTGCTGAGCCATCGCTACACCACGGAACTGGTCCCGGAGTCGAGCCTTGAAGGTCACCCAGTCCTGGATGTTGGCGAACACAGAACTGTTCAGCACTGACCAGGCAAATCCGCTAACTCTGCTACGTGCTATGCGGATGTAAGCCTCAGAGGTAGCAGGCCGGGTCGAAAGCTCAATGCTGGATATCCAGGACTCCAGCTCCTGACTCTGCTGAATGCCCTGGGAGGCAGGCATCTCACTACAAAAGACGGGCACCTCATCACGTCCAATGGCCAGTGTAGAACGAGGGCAGGTGTGATCACACTGTCGAGCTGGCACTTACTGGGAGTAGGGCGGTATACAACTAGCAGCTGCTGAAGGTGCCATGTGTAGATGGGCAAGGGGTTGTGAGACTGGTGTATCTTGCTGCAGGTGCGGCCCATACTGTGTTGGCTGAAGCAGCACTGAAGGTTGCGGATGGGCCGCAGGCCCTGGTATGATGGGTGGTGGTGGCTGCAATCCAGCTGCAGATGAAGAAGCTGGCTCTCTAGAGGTAGCAGCTGCAACTCACTGATGCCCTAGGGTGTCTCTCCTCTCTCCTGCATCAGCATCTTGCTGGCCACCCAACACAGGAGCCAAGTACGAGGCTACAGGTGCAGGATGCTGCGTACTCACAGTCACAGGTGGAGGCAGACGAGGTGGCTGCTCAGCGACCTCCTCGCTACGAGCCTAAAGGGTTGACGAGGGTGGTATCGTAGCAGCAGCAGCTGTCACCAATCCGAGCGGTGGACGGTATGGGCTGCTGGCTCTTCAGGAGAGTCGCCAACGCCTGCATCTGTGACTGAAACTGCGACTGCATCTGTGCCTGCACCCAGATGGTCCATGAGCCGGGCTTCTAGCTCGGCCAGTTAAGCTTGCGGCAGCTCTAAGCCACTAGCCACAACAGCCCGGGCATCAGGCAGCACACTTCCCGAAGCCATGGGTGGTGTGGCCTCAAGTCCTGCGTCCTCTGGGGTCAGTGGGCGAGACCCTGGCTGCGAGGCCTTACTGCGGGGAATAGCAGGCAGTAACTGCTCACTGTGGTTCCGTGAAGTGTGCGACCGCAAACTATACTGGGCTGGCCCACGGCCCTCCACGTCGCACTGAAAGATGTCACTACACTTTGGGCGCGACACACTGGCGGTATATCAACACCCCTGCGGACAAAGCATTTTTCAGAAAGCACGGTTCACAAGCACAGGCACCACAGATATAATAATAATACATCAACAGTTTCACAAAGGTATGCACTAACAAGCAAAACATTACCAAAGTTCATAAAACAAAGAGCACTGGTAAAAACAAATAAAACATAAAAGGCAAAAATGGCAAAATGACAAAGGTTTAAATGGGTACTGGCCAGACCTAAAGCACATGTAAAATTTAAAGAACAATAAAAATACATAAAATGAACCCTGAGAAAATCAGAAAAAGAAGCAGTAAAACCTGCTAAAAGCAATACAAGTACCCACTAAAAAAATAAAAAAAAAACAGTAAAATGAAACGTGAGAAAATAAAAGCAAGATGCAGTAAAACCTGCTAAAAATACAATTACCCATAAAAGTTAAAGTGAACAGCTAGAAACAAACCCAATAAAACAAAAAAATTACCCATAATAAGTTAGAGTTGAAAACTAAAAGAGAACAACCCCATGAAAATTAAGTAAAAGAGTAAACGCTAAAACCCCATGAAATTTATATGAAACAATTAATATAAATAAAAACAAGGCGTGGGGAGGGAAATACACTAAAACCCTATCCCTCGCTAGCCACCACGAATCTGCAGTGTGGTAAAAGTGTGGGGGCACCGACAATCACCCTACTACAGGAGCTGACTAGTGATCCTCGGACCGTAGAGATGTGGGCATGGGCGTGCTGAAAAGCTGGCCATTTCTATCTCCTACAGGAGTGGACATAAAAACTGTTCATGTGCACGGCTTTATTTACGACAAGCACTACTGCTACTACAGCCTCGGAAATACAGATGAGGTAAGGACAATCACAGGCAAAACCACAATAGTATCACAGTAAATCACAGCACGCGAAAATCAGAAAAATCAGGAGTCCTCCCCAGCCCACACTCACATCTCTCCAAAGTCAAGGTCACCCGCCAACTGCCCTCTGTGGCGACTCCATGGTGCGTCACGGCAGGGGTAGCCAAGTATCCAAATTGTAAGAGAGTAGGTTAAACGAGCTCCTATTAGACCCAAAACTTACTATATGTCGGAGGTGTGGCGTTTATAAAAAGGGCAAAGGCTTGCCAAAAGGGCATCAGAAAAAGGCATTAAAATAAAAAGTGAACACCCCAAGTGGGCAACACGACCACCCGTTCGCATAAACGAATCCAAATTCGTGTAACTAATAATACGTAACTCTACACCAAGATTGTATAAAGAATTGCTGTTAATGAATCATTTGTGAGATTTTAGGATTCTTGGGATTTCCTGGAGATTTCCGGATTTCCAAAGAATTTCTTAAGGATTTCCGTTTTTTTTGGATTTCCAGGTGGGGTGTATGGGAATTTCTAAATAAAATGCCCATCGCATGGCGATTCCGCCTCCACCCCTACCCTCTCGATCCTTCCGACACGGATGGTAGTTCCTCAGCGAAACTACGCCATCAGAGACAAGCTGTGTCAAATGTGTCTCTTGGAGAACAATAATATAGGGAGCATAAGACGAGGCTAATAATCTAAACTCATTCACTCGTTCTAAAACCGACAGTTCCATTGTATAATTAACGCGATTACGTTTTGGGGGTTTTGAAGTGCCTTGTCCGTTGGTCTTAATATTTTTTTTTTTTTTTTTCCTGGGAGGGAGGCGCTTCTTCTCCTGAGCTTCCCGGGGACCTCTCGCGGGAAGATTTGGAGCCAGAAGCCTCCATGTCCTGCGTCTCCTTGTGAGGGAGACGACGGTCAGAGTGCGACTTACTTCTCTCTCGAGAAGCTGACTCGCTTGAGTCGTCCGGACGGGGAGCTGCGATACTGATTGTGATTCGGTATCAGCCTCCTTAAGTTGTTTTTGCTGGGTTGATTCAGACATTTGATTCACCAATGTAATCAGATGATAGACTATTTAATTTTTGACAGTGTGCTAAATTTAATCAATTTCTTTATCTTCAGCTGCAAGCTGTTGACTGACATTACTTACACTAAGAGTGACGTTAGTTACTGCTGAAATTTAGGAATTATCGGGGTTTTGCGTCAAACATTCCAATTTCTTAGCTTCAGCAGAACTACCCTCATGTGTTTTTTCCTACATGTAGCAATGTCTCAATCTCCAGCAGGTTGCTGCACTTAGCAGAGCCTGACTGATGAAGACCTACACAATTAACACATTTGAAATTTTTACTAGTACATGTAGTGGTGTCGTGAGCTTGAGCACATTTACGGCAAGTGACTATTGGAGTCTTTTTGAGTATATCTTAATGAGGCATGTCCAAATTTTTGGCATTTATTAGAATGCATTATTTTTTGGATGTAAGGTGTTGCTTGGACACCTTCATATCTGATACTGACATATTCAGGGATCTTTTTTAAAGCAAAATTCAGAAATCACAGTCCACTTTCGTTCGCACATTAGCAATGAACGTCAACTACGTCTTGGTCCTTCATGCTTTCGAGAAATTCACTTTTTTCCATCGCCCCCAAATCCCTGTGAAAGATTGCTCCCTTACAGTTATTTGGGCTGATAGGTATAACTCGGAGAGCATGAATTTACATAAGCTTAAGTAGATCCTTAATCTGGGTGTTGTATTGTACTTTAACAAGGTTTCCATCTCGCAAATTCCGGACAAAGTCAAAATCGTCGTCCACTTGACCATCAAGGACCCTTTTGATGATAAAAGGGTTCATGTTCAAAGGAGCCTTCAAGGGAACACCGGCAGGCTCAGATAAGTAACTTTAAGAGAGGAAAAGAATTTAGTATAAAAGAAAAAGTGCGCCCAAACGACGCCCCAGACTACTGGGCCTCCCTAACCAGGGGTCAAAGTCCAGGCAGGCTGGTGTAGAAGAATGCTGCGGGTCTGGGGTGAGGTGCTGACTACTACTGCTATAGTAGTGTGCTGCAAGATCAACGCACTGAAGGTGCAGGCAAAGCACAAGTGCAGAAATTTCTGTGAAAAAAACAGATTTAACGCTTGTACCTATTTTATAGGAAATCCAGAAGCAAAAATGCCAAGTGAGAGGAGAGGCCCCGGAAACCAGGGTAGCTCTTGTGGCACAAAGCTTTTTATTTATTGGTTCTGCGGTACGAGGAAAGTCTGTGTAGTACAACTTCTCATATACGACTATGAGGATTTCCTGATTTCCTAAGTATTTCTTTAAGATTTCAGGATTTTTTTTCGGATTTCTATTTAGGGTGTATTTCCGATCCTTTGAATTTCATTTACTTTCATTTACCTTTTACGAGACATCACTGTTTACGAGGGACAGAAAAATACTAATAGTTTAATTAGAGAGAAGATATATCTAAGAGCACAATTAAAAACGGTTGCAAACAATATAAGATTAAATAGGTAAACCATGCATAAATCATTTAAAGCATGAAAATTAAAGCATAAAAGCGCAAAATATAAAACAAATAAAAAATAACATAAAACCCCGGGATCTCATATTGACCTAACCTGTCATCCTACCCACCACGTCCCGTCTCCCACCGTGTGTCCGCGACCACCCGACTACAATCAGCTGAACCCGTCTTTCGGGCCTTCTCGCTCCAACCGTCGTCACGACCTAGGGTGGCCATTTACTGGGCCGACGGTTCTTCGAAGGGGTTCTAAATTTAAGAGATAGGGTCTGGTTATAAGAATACTATAAATGCATTCCTGAACGTAAAAACTAACCGCCATAGGATTAATGATAAAAAAACAGAAATTAATTTGAAAGACACTAAGACCGAAAGATAAAACAGTGAAATACGAAATATCAATTTGAAAAAAATATATATATAAAAACATCAAGATGGCTAGGGGATCGCAGACTTAGAAATAAAAGAGATAAAAGATGGTTCAAAACGAATCCACCGAAATTAAAATAGTGCCCCATTAGTAACATTTTCCTTGAAGGGTACCTCATGCTCTAACTTGTAGATGAACTATTATACCGGACCTTTCGACAATATTCGTGTTAGAAAATATATGTAAAACAGTTTCGCCGCAACAGCAGGTTGTGATAGGATCGATGACGGGTTAACTGACGAGGTGATGACGATAATCGGGGGGGATCTGCGCTTGAAGACGG
>NW_020869042.1:164822-184822 GCF_003789085.1 Penaeus vannamei | reverse complement strand
ATAAAATTCAGAAACTGCAAAGGGGAATACGAAATGATCTGACGATTGGGTGTCCGACGAATATCAAAACAAAAAGGACAACATGTCTTTTAGTTACGAATAACATCATTAAGACTTTGACTATAAATGCATACACCCACAATCACACCCACCCACATGTATATATATATATATATATATATATATATATATATATATATATATATATATATATATACACACACACACACACACACACACACACACACACACACACACACACACACACACACATATATATATATATATATATATATATATATATATATATATATATGGCGAACGATTATGAGATGGTGGGGGTGAGGTTATGGCAGTCACGTAGGCGTCAGATGACGAGGTGAAAGTATTTTAAAACGGGGATGTGAGGGCAGTGACCAAGGGGAATTAAACTAAAGGAGATTAAAAGGTCACAACCAAAACGAAACTAAAACAACGTTAAAAACAGAACAAGAAAACACAAACATAATAGATCAACAAAACAAAGGGATAGGGGAAAGGTGAAGAATGTAGTAGGGGTTTTCTTCAAAGGATGCGGCCAAACCTAGAAAACTGCATCCACTTCTCCGTACCATGCCAAAGAATAAAGATCAAGACCTAGTCCCGATAGAATCTATCGAGCCAGTCAGTATGCCAAGCACGAAGGCTGTCGGTCTGTTTACAGACCATCCTATGCCACTCTATGTTCTGAGGAAGCAGATAAGCTTGATCGTGGAGTTCAGCAGTTGCAATAAATCTTTCCCAACCTACCATATAGATCCATCTGAGTGCTTTATTCTGAACAATGCGCTTGTTTGTGTATGCTGTTTGTGAGAATGCAAGTGGTCTGTATATGAGGAGAGTTTTTATGAGTGTTTTGTATAGATGCAGCTTTGTACGTGACACTGCACTCTTAAATCGACAGAGGGAATACAAGGCATTTCTTGCCAATGCGGCCCTTGAAAATGCAAATGAAATCGAAAGTATGTATCAAAGGTTAATGCAATGATGGTATAAGAGTTGATTTGAAGAGCCGTTTGTAGTCTATCGAAGCTGTTGAGGTAAATGTTGCTTTAAGGAAGAAGTTTTCGTGGATTAAAAAAAGAACTGTTGTTTTTGTCGCGTTAGTCTTGATACGCCAGTTATGCTCCTATCTCAAGACAGTGTCGAATTCTTCACTGATATGCTGAACGACACCTGAAAGCGCATCATATCGGATTGGATGCGTGCAGTCGCCAGCATAGAGGATAGTGAGTCTGTGTGGGGGGTCTGGAAGGCCATTTGTGCATAATGTATAGAGTGTTGGCCTGAGCATGTTGTATTGAAATAGTTCCTGAAACAGTATTTAAGAATTCTAATTTTAATCTGCAGTTGGCAAAGAAACTGCAGAGCAATTTTTAAATCAAAGGTGGAAAGTTCAATTTTGTGCACAGCTTGTACTTCAGGCCAACATGCCAGACCGTGTTAAAATAGTATTTAGTCGACAGTCTTTGTTGTTATGTAGTTTGTGATGATGTTGAGTGCGTCTTGCGTCGAGTGATGCGAAGTGTTTGTGTTATGGTCTTCGAGATTCCACCTTAGTCGAGTGTTGATGATTTTTTTCGAAAATTTTGCCTAATGTCTTGAGAAGACTAATTAGGCAGTTCTTTGGGTCGGTCAGGTCTTGTGGCTTAGGAACTAGGGCCACTAAAACAGTCTTATAGGGAGTGGGAAAATAGCCGGTACCGCATCACACAGTACCAGCAGCACCAGGACCTCTCCTCACTCTTCCCTCTTTTCTTATCTCGCTCTCAATCCCGCTTTCGCTTTCGCCCGTTCTTGTTCCCGCTCCCGCTCTAGCCCTTGATCTCGCTCTCGCTCCCGCTCTCTCACGTGAGGTTCCTGGCGCTCCACGAGGACCCCGGCGGCCGCCGTTTCAACATGCATAGCTCCCCTATGCAGTGCCCAGCGTAAGTCGGAGGTGATCACGCCCAAAGACCTTCAGCCCCTCCCCTTCGGCTCCTCCCTCTCCTAGTGATGAGGTTATAGCCCTGCCTGCGTGACGGCCCTCGGGGGGACATGATGGTTCTGGGGTCGTCGTGGAGGCTTGCTAAAGAGAGGATTTGACTTCTCTACTAGTGGCAACCCCAGCTTGTGTGATCCTTCTGTGTTTGCGCTGTGCACTGGTAGTCCATGCTTTGACGCCTGCGAGACCAACTGTTTGCAGCTGGTTTCGCCCCTTGTAGCCCTGATTTTACTATCACCACTACTTCGGCATTAGAATGACTCTTCGGGCTCGTGCTCAGACGTAGGCAGACCTTTACCTCCCAAAGGGGAGGGTGTGTCTGGGGGGCCTTAGTGTGCCTGCCTTACGGTGCACATACAGAGTTGCCGCTCTTTGATAGGGACCGGTCTGGCAGACCTTATCTTGCCACCTTAACTCGCTCGGCTAGGCATGATTAGGTAGGTAGCTCCCCTCCAACACCTGTTCAGTGCTATATTAGCTGCTGCTAAACTGAACAGTGTCCCTGATGGCATGGCATTATTGAGGTTAATGCCTTATCATGTTTCTGAAAAGCCCTTGGGGTGGCACTTCAAAAACTTGTCCCTTGCACAGGTGTGCTGATCCTTGGTTGGCCCCCTCTCAACTCTCGTTGCCCACTAACTAGCACCACAGGAAGGACAAAAGCCAGAAAGAGGTGTCATCCTCGAAGCACACAACCTCAGGATAGTGTCATGGTACTATCCCTACTTCTGTCAAGCCTTTGGGTGGCTTCGCAGAATATAACCAACACAGAGGTGTCATCCTCTTTCACAGAACCATGAAAGACCACCTAGTCACTCTTGTCCTCGGGTGGCCCTCCTCTCTCTCGTTGAGGCGGCCCTCCCCTTAGACTGACCTACTAGAAGGGGCCTTAGCGAAAATAGAGGTGTCATCCTCTCACACAAACCGACTCAACTTCCTAGGCTGGCTGGTCTTGAGGCTGCTCCCTCTTCCTCCCGGTGAGGCAGCCACCCCCTATTGACTAACACCTAGGAAGAGCTGAGCCTCACTTTCAATGATGCTTACCCAGTAGGAGGGTCTGCATCCCCTGGTCTCTCCCCAGAGGTTCTATGACCTACCCATGCATTTGCCGTGCTTGGCAGCCCTGTGCGCTGAGGAGACTGGAGTCCTGGAGTTTGAGCGATGCCGTGAATGAGCTAGCAACACGCCTCTTTGGTCCTCTATTCCAACAAGATGGGCGGCCTGACTGGCCCGGTCAGGTCAATCGGCTGTGTTGTTTGGCCTCACACAGGTCCCGTGAGCGCCGTCCCACAAACAACACAGTGGCTGCGTATACCCTCATGTTAGCACCTGTGGCTGTTAGAAAATGTGCTCCAACATACCGCTTCCCCTTGTTGCACTCTGTGGTGGGTGGGGTTGCGTGAGGCTGAACGAAAGCTAATATCACATGGCTTATACAAACAGAACCACCCCCCCTCTAACTGATAAAAAAGATAACGACCACAGCATAGAACTGACCAAGGCAGTCACCCTGAGGCCTTACAAGGCTACAGGGGGACAGAAGAAAGCAAAAGTGCAGGCCGATCGTGTCCGGCCTGCAACAAAGAAAATGGGCAAGACAGAAAAATCACCCCCAACAAAGTCTGTCCATGAAATTGTCCAGCAATTGGATTCAAGGGCTGGCCTCTCCAGGCCTGCAGCTCAGACTGAGAGAAATCTGACATCTCAGAATTCTCAAAGGCAAGCATGGGTATCAAGCTGAACCAGCCTTAAACCCCATCAAAGGGGAGGTGCGAAGCGACGCAGGGTGGAAATGGACTCTGAAGGAGACTCTGAACCCACCCCAAATCACTTCATGTACTTTAAGGTACCAAAGAAGCCTGAAGACTTTGACAATGCCTACCAGCTGGTTAGGGCATTGGAAAAGGAAAGGCAAATCAGACTTTCAGTCTGAATTGCCAGAGATGAGGGCATGGTCATCATGCCCAAAGACAAAGCCACCCTGAGCTTCCTGCAGGAAACCAAGGTGATTAAAGATGGGAGAAAAGTGTGTACCTCGCCACTGACCTCCCAAAAGAAAAGAACCAAGATGGTGCTACTGGGTTTTCCACTAGGGTTTGACGTGGAGGTGACCAACGGGAAATCTCCAACCAGGCAAGTCCTGGTCAACCTCAAGGGAGCCCCAATCACCACCCTTGATCTAGGTAACTGGGGCTTGTACAAGCTCAGGAATTATGTGCCAGAGCCCTTGAGGTGCTTCACGTACAGGAAACAGGCAGTCCTCAAGAAGCAGGAACAAGCCAAAAAGCGTCCTGACTTTATCCCAGAGCCCCCAGGCACATATGCCTGGAGACAGAATAAAAGGGAAAAGACTCCTAAGAGGAAGGAGACACCTCCCCAGCCAAAACCGGATACCTCCAATCCAGAGGAATTTCCCGGGCTTGCTAGTGGCAAGAAAAAGAACCTAAGGAAAATTAGGTTCAAAGGCCACAGCAAAGATCCCCGCAGCAGACGACAATCTTTTCTTTGAAGAGAAGGATATGACTCTCCTGTGCTGTAGTTTCTGCAGTAGCAGCAGCCTTGGTGTGGACCAGTGAGGAGGCGGAGAAGGCAGTCTAGGTCGCCATGACGGCTATGACCCAAACTGTTGCAGCACTGAAGGGAAGGAAGCTCGAAGCCTCCAAACCAAAGCAGAGCCACACTCCCCTCCATAAATCCTCGAATGGCAGGCTAGCTTCGGGTGATACAGCAATTGAAACCCCAGCTAGTCTGTCAGGACAGACTGAAACTGTGCAGCAGATGCCCTCACTACAGGCCGAGTCTGTACGGCCAAGGTCTGGTCCCTTGACTCGAGATGGCATCTCTAATCTAGGCTCTACTTCTCCCGGTAGACCCTTAACCAGAGTGCCAAACTTGGAGGAAGATATACGATCCTCAATCAACAAGGATTTATACATATCAGATGCCACCAGCACTGGGGCTTCTGAAGCTGGAGACGAGTATGATGTAAGCGACTCTGAGTAACCATCATGGCACACAATCTAAGCATTCTACAGTGGAATATCTGTCAGCAAGCTCATTCCCTTGAATGCCAATGTGGCTTGGGTCCCAGTTTAAGATAATTCTTCTACCCTGATTGAGAATTCTTTGGGCTTTGGTTAGTACAGATGTCAGGAGGTAGATGTTGTCTTAGGGCATGCTATGCTGTAAACAGTCAATGGTTGCTCTAGAGTCTGTATTTTCATAGAGAAAATATCACAAATTCACTCGCTGCCAAGTGGTACTCAGATGCTTCAGGTTATGAGCCACTGGCCCTTCCTCCAAATACAAAAAGAGGTACCGAAGTCATACTACCACCCTGTTACATTACTTGCGGAATCGTGAACACAATTTTTAAGACAGGGACCACCCACCACAGCCGCCGGGCTGGTAAAAAGGGTTTGCCACATGCTTACTCTCTGGCAGCTGGATCGCTTCCTCGCAATTCAGCCACTACGATAAGCATATAGTTCAAAGAAAACACATGAATTATCTAGAAATAGTTGACACAGGCCGAGCCACTCCAGAGAAAAGGCCCGGGCGAAGCATGACCGGAAATTTAATCGAACTGAACTGAACTGAGCCGGTACCGAGAGAGACGTTGTAAAGGTGAGTCACAGCTTGTACATGGTTGTCAGGAAGATGAATAAGAGCGTCGCGTCTGATCCGTGAGGAGGCTAGAGCCTTACGAGGAAACCTCTTTATTTTTTCTTTTACTTCCTCACACGAGATGGGGGCTATGAGTTCGCAGGTGTCGTGCAGCCTATCTAGTCGGTCGTTATCAAGACTATCGATGACGTGTCTTCTTAGAATAGATAAGTCCCATCGAACATGGTTTAGTCTATTTAGATTTTGAGTAAAACGACTTCGAAAACAAGTCAGAAGACGTTTTGTCCTTTCAGATGTCTGAAATATGCGTGTTTTATACCGAGACCTGGGAATGGTGCTCTGCAAAGTTGAGGCGATGGAAACGAAGATACATTTCCAATAACGATCTATAGTTTGGGAATCAAGTCGTCAAAATTAAATTGAAAAATTTGATCGTTTAATTTGATTTAAACGATTCCCAGTCCGATTGTTTTATACCAGGAGGACCGTCTCTCTTTGTTTAGTATTGGTGATGTGGATATTTTAATTATGATGGGTATGTGGTCTGAACCATTGTTCAGACCGAGTTGTAGGTGTGTGTGGTAGGCAAGTGCTGCCATGTTCCCGAAAACGAGATCAGGGCGGCCCTTTCCTCTCGTGTATGAAATGAAGTAGTCTTTTTGTTTCAAAGATAGAAAAGAGTTGCCTACCGTGAGCATTGTGAGTACTGTGGCGTAGTGTCCTGTGAGCAGCGTTGATATCTCTGGCAAAGAAGACTGGAAGGTTTGTATAATTAAATAATTTGTTGGTCAGCAAGAGGCAAATTAGTTTTGGCACTCATATAGGCAGTGGAAAGGAGAATGGAGTCCTGTGGGGTGAAAAACCTGACTGCCATTAAGTCAGGGTGAGTGACTGAGAAGGTGAGGAACTCATGGGTGATGGTGGATTTTATGAGGATACTGGACCTGAGTGCCTGGATGTGTAACCATAGTACCGAATTCTATAGCCATTCATGATGGATACAGAATTCAGTAGGACCACATCTGGGCGTTCTAGAAAGCAGTAAAAATTATTACGGATCGAAAAAATTACCTTACATTTACTTGAACGATCAGTTACATACCACTCAAGGTAAACCCGTTTTACCTGTGTTTACTTAGCGTGGCGTTACCTAATCCCGGTAGCGGTTCTGTAATCGAGCTTCAACCGTCGGTTCCTCGAGGTCAGGGAGAGAGTCCTGCGAGCAGGACGCAGGGTGGAAGTCCCATGGAAGGGAGCACGGAAATTGCGCCCTCCAGAGGGAGAGGGAATTCTTCCCTGGCTTCGCAAACGACTTCGACGTCGATCTCGGAGCCGCTACTCTCGTCGTCAAGAATGGTGTCATCTAAACGAATGATGACGGGGCTGCAGGATCGGGTGATTCTTTTTTTGCGTGCTTGTTTGGTGGTGAGATCTGCGTTTAAGTTCAGTATTTTGTCGTGTTGAGTGCTTGTGTGTGTGTGTGTGTTTTTTGGGGGGGTTTTCGTTTTGGTGATGGTTGCAAAACGAGGTGTCTGTTGTGAGGAGCAATAAGTCCCTGGGTTGTTATTTGTCACCTCATTTGCTGTGGGTCCTGATGTGGCGTATTCAGGAATGTATAGGTTGTCGTCCTCGAAGATCTCCGAGACAACAATTCCGGGAAGCTGATTCTTTGTAGTATGATAGGGACAATGTTTGCCATTTTTTTGGTGTTGTATTTAGCAGCAATGAGAGAAACGTGTAAAATGGTTTGTATTTTTGGGTTTGTGTTAGGTGTAAAGGTATTGATTTGGGGAGGTGGAGGCAGAGTTGTACTAATCTGTACTAATAGTGTGCTAATCTGGGCGGAACCGGCCGGCCGCAGGGTTGCCAAAATGCCTTAATTTGGGGCATTTGCAGTTCATATAAGTCGAGCGTTAGATCTACTCACGAATATCAAAAAGATGAGAGTAAGTATTGTAGACCTCAACAAAAACAATGCCATCATAGGATAATGAAATACGTATATTGAGACTAAGGTGTTTATCAATGAAATGTTGATCACGCAGAATGCCGCCAAAGACATAATTTGAAGACGGCTGTACACACAGAGGACTCTAAACCGTGGCTGAAGGTTGATAAGGTTGCAAGGCCCTCCACGAGGTTGTCGTTCGACCTTTACCGCAGAAATCTCGACAACAATCTCCAATCTTCATTCCGCCATATTTCAACTAAGCCACTCTTCTGCGTTATTACCTTCCAATTCCATCAAAATATAGAATATTAGAAAAGTTGAAACATGAACACATTTGAAGCATATAGTATTATATACGTTGCAAATCTATCGTTTTATTTTCCATGACTACACTTAACCCTTAAGAATTACTTTAAACTGTGTTACACATTACATGTTATCTAATTAGTTCTATTTTTAAAGGAAGCATTATTTCATGATTACCTTGAAATTGCTCATTATATAAATTCATTAGATTTTCGTTATAACTGATCATTTGAAATAAAACATTTTTTTTTTAGATACACAGAGATATCGTATTATTCTAATGTAATTATAACGAGTTTGTGTTTATTACAACACCTGAAAGGTGTCCTGTTCCGTACTTTGCATTTTTATCCTCACTTATCTTTTGGAAATTAATACATGTCGGGTTTCCCTCAGAGCAGTACTTTATATATATCAATGGAAAGTAAAGTAACGCTCATTGATTAAACTAAAAGAATGCTCTGCACATCAATTTTACATTATTAAGTAATTGTTTCCATTACCTTTCACGAGAGTTGCTTCTAGTTAAGGGAAGCATTAATTATTTTTGCCCCCTTGGAATTCCGTTCTCTGTGTAATCCCACTGAACACAGAAAACGTGCCGTGATAACAGTGCCGGATAGTGTAGCGGATAGTGTAGCGGCTGTTGTGGTCTTACGAAGAAGCTGTTTTTGTTTTCCCTGAGCTGAGTTCATTTTGCTTTCAGGCCTTCTTTTCTTGTGGGGCAGGATCTGCTAACTGTAACGTGCGACACATCGCATTTACAGCATTTGATGCACTCCTTGCATTTGGCGAAGAAGTGGCTTTGCCATCACAACGAGAGCATCTGTGTGCGTGTAAATTTATGATTACTGTGATTGAACCTGTAGTAGTTTAAGCACTGCTCAAGGCGAATAAAACGCCCTGGTTCAATATTATAAGTTGGGACTGATGTATTGAACATCATGATCCCACGTGAGAGAAGCTTCTGTGCTTCTTCTGAAACAAAGACACGAATCTTATCGATTCGTTACTTGTAAACTTCAAAGACAGTGACATCGTTCTTGGCGGATACTTCTTGGCCGATGGACTCATACGATCGTGGGAGGATCGTCCTGTCGATCTTTTTGGCGACGACCATGCACTTAGCTCCCGTTTCTGGTGAAGGAACGGGAATTAAGCCATGATCTTATAACTTTCCTTGGTCTTTGGCGGAAAGTAATGCGGTCAGTTGCTTGGGTTTGGCTACCACCAATTTAAAGCCGGAGTGGACTTTAAAGAGGTGGGAGACTGCCATCTCGGTGAGGGTGAAGATCTGGAGAGTCACCTCACAAGAGATGGGCTCTCCAGCATATGATAATTTAATGACATCACCCATGATCATGCCATAGCGTGGGTGATATGATTGGCCAGGGGGTCAGTCTAGCAGGTGTTGTAAGGTGGCCGAAGGCGTTGACAAGGAAGGGGCACCTGCCTGCCTATTCAGTTCTATCAGCAAATCAAACTAGAGTGGCAGTCATAAGATGGTCTGCCATACCAGTCCCTAAGCAAAAAAACAAACAAAAAATAACCCTCTGTGCACCGTAAGGCAGGCACGGTAAGGCTCCCAGACAAAACAGCCATGGTATCACGCAAAGGCCAAGGCCATGCTTACTGTGGGTGTCAAATCGTCTATTTAACCAACCAAAAGAAAACTATGAACTTAAGGTCCTGAGAGCCCTTCATCGCCGAAGGTCTTGAGCATATCGACCTACTCTCACCCGTTGTGTAGCGGTCAACCACAGGCGACCTAATGCCGCCACCTGGGCTCAGCTAGATGACGGTGACGAACCAAGGTGATCTTGCAGTGTGTGACACACACATGTATGTATATATTCATATATATATATATATATATATATATATATATATATATATATATATATATATACACACATACATACACACACACACACACACACACACACACACACACACACACACATATATATATATATATATATATATATTATATATATATATATACATATACATATACACACAGTGAACCCTCGTTTTTCGCGGGGGTTACGTTCCAAAAAGAACCCGTGATAGGCGAAATCCGTGAAGTAGTAAACTTTATTTATTTTGCAAGCATTTGTTTAACAAATAAAAGAACTGTATAAACTTTTTTTTTTTTTTTTTTTTTTTTTTTTACAAATAACTACTGTACCCGGTAGTAGAGGTTACTCCAGTCGATAAGCATATAATGGTAATGAGACTGAAGCTGTCTTTTGGCTTCATGTCTTTTATTGCTGTGTATGCTCCTACTGATGTTTGTAAACTTGATGTGAATGAGTTGTTCTACGCCAAACTACCGTCTGTGTCAGACAGGTGCCCCCGGCGAGATATTCGTGTTGTTCTGAATGACTTCAGTGCGGTATCTGGCTGTGATCGAGCTGGCTATGAGATGTCTGTCGGTCCCCATGGTTCAGGAGCTGATACCGGCAGCGAGAATAGCCTCCTTTTCCGGGACTTTGCTAGGTCCCAGAAATTGAGGATTTCTGGCTCCTGGTACCAGTGCCCTGACCCACATCGCTGGTTATGGTACAGCGATGCGGGTAATGCAGCTAAGGATATCGACCACTTACTCGTAAGTACTCGTAGGAGGATCCTCCAGAATTGCAGGGTGTATAGGAGTGCCGAGTTCTGTGGTACTGACCATAGATTGGTTGTGGCTACCCTCTGAGTCCATTTCAAAACCCCCCAGCGGACCAATAATGACCCCAGGGTGTTTGACTTGGACAGGCTAAGGGAGGGGGAATGTGCCCGCGGGTTTGCTGAGGCAGTCTCTGGTCGTTTCACAGCGCTCGAAAATCTGACGGACCCTGTACTTCTGTGGGACACCTTCAAACGTGAATGCAGCCCAAGAGACGATTGGTGAACGCCCGAGAGCAAGGCGAAATTTCATCATGCAGGAGACACTTGATGCCAAAGATGCTTGTCATGCGTCTCATCTGGCAGGGGATCGAGATTTGCACCGTTCTCAGGTGCGCAGAACTCGGTCTTTGTTAAGAAGGGACAAGGAACAGTTTATTAGGAATCTTCCTGAGGAGGTAGAAGGCCATTTCTTAGTACATGACCTTCGTCCTGCATACCAAGCCCTGAGAAGGCTGAACTCCAAGCGGGCTGAGTATTTTGAGCAGATGTATCAGGTTGACCCACCAAAAGTTAACTTGGATGCGGGTAGTGCCAAGATTCCGTTGCCGGACCCACCCATCAGTGAGGATGCCCCCTCCCTAACCGAAGTTAGGGGGGCGATCTCCAAGCTGAAAAGTGGTAAAGCAGCTGGTATCTGCAGCATCCCAACTGAATTGTTAAAGGCTGGTGGTGAACCTATGGCACGGGGGTTGCATGTTGTCCTGGCTGCCATCTGGCGGTCTGGTACTGTTCCCCCTGACCTGTTGAGGGGTGTGGTCATCCCTCTCTGGAAGGGGAAGGGGGACCGATGGGACTGCAGCAACCACCGAGGCATCACACTGCTCAGTATACCAGGCAAGGTTCTTGCCCACATCCTTCTGAGACGTATCAGAGAACGCCTACTGAGGCATCAGAGACTGGAGCAATCTGGATTCACTCCTGGTAAGTCCACAATAGACCGTATCCCTGCGCTTCGAGTCATTGTAGAGCGCCGCTGTGAGTTTGGGTGTGGGCTGCTTGCAGCCTACATCGACCTCAAGAAGGCATTCGATACGGTGCATCGGGAATCACTCTTGGAGATCTTGAGACTGAGAGGAATTCCAACAAGGATTATTGGACTAATAGCAAGTCTATATACTGGTACTGAAAGTGCTGTAAAGTGTGGTGGGGGCCTGTCAAGCTTCTTTCCTGTTAGTTCAGGAGTGAGGCAAGGCTGTGTCCTTGCACCAACGCTTTTCAACACTTGCATGGACTGGATACTGGGCAGAGCTACTGTTCAAAGTCATTGTGGAGCAACTCTGGGCAATATCAAGGTTACCGACCTTGACTTTGCTGATGATGTTGCCATTCTTAGTCTTTGGAATCCCTAGTGGTGGCTCTCAATGCATTTAGTAATGAAGCGAAGCCCTTGGGTCTAGAGGTCTCCTGGACCAAGAGCAAGATCCAGGACTTTGGGGACATATTAGGAGAACCTGTTCAGTCGGTACGTGCTTGCGGCGAGGACATTGAAGGCATAGAGATCTTTACATATCTTGGTAGTGTAGTTCATAACTCTGGGCTGTCAGACCTTGAAGTCAGCAGACGGATTGGCCTGGCAGCAGGGGTCATGGACTCTCTCGACAAGAGTATTTGTAGAATACCTGTGCAGAAGGACCAAGCTTCGTGTCTTCAAGGCCCTGAGAGTCCCAGTTTTGCTTTACGGTAGTGAAACCTGGACACTATCCTGTGCCTTGGAGTCTCGACTTGATGCCTTGATGCAAGGTCCTTGCGCCGGATCATGGGGTAATGTTGGTGGGACCATGTGTCCAACCAATGGCTGCACCATGAGACTGGCACATGACCTATTTTCTGCACAATCCGTGATCGCCAACTCAGGCCTCACGGTCACCTGGCTCGCTTCCCCCAGGACGATCCCGCCCACCAGGTTGTCTCTGTCCGAGACACCCCTATGGGTCGACCTAGGAAGTCGTGGCTTGGGCAGATCGATCAAACCTGTCGTGAGGAGCTCGAGATGGGCCGAGTCCTTGCCTGGCGACTTGCCATGAGGGATCCTCGCAGGGTGGATGCGGCTATGCGCCCCCGTCGGCGTTAGCTCCGCAATGATGATGATATATATATATACGTAAATATATACATATATATATATATATATACATATGTAAATATGAGAGGGTGATTAAGTTTCGGGAACATGAGGTTGACCATTAAGCCTTTCAAGATCTTTTATTCCTTTCTTTGTTGTCAGACTAATAATGAGGGTGAAATTAAACGTTAATGATAATTCTAGTTTATTAATCGTATGTCCCATATAAAATTCTTAACTTCAGAATACGACAAATTAATATATAATGTATATATATATATGTATATATATATATATATATATATATTATATATATTATATATATATATATATATATATAACTCACTACAAACACTGACGCTTGTCAATAACGCATGGAAATAAGGAAAGGCCCAACACACATCCAAACGCCCTATAATTACACTATAACCACTATCATTTACACAAACAAAAACAGATCTTAAAATCAAATAAAGATCGGATACCGTAAATATCTCTCGGGGTTACTATTTATGGGAGGGTTTCATGCGCATAACGTTATGCTGTATTTTGTTCGATTAATGTTCTGTTCGTTCAATATCACGACACCAGCGGAGGCTGCGATCTGTCACTATTCTTTCAGCGGTCGCCAACATTGGGCCTCCTGCCGGTGCTGCGGGTGATGGAGACGAGGATTTTCACAGGCAGCCCCCACAGGGTAGCACTTCGTTTGTCAAACCAGGGGTCGGATTCTCAAACGTGTAAAGGCGCCATATCTCCTTAAGGCGCCTTAACTTACGGCCAGCGATCTTACGGCCCATGCACAGAGGAAGGGGCCCGCCATATTGGTGCGAGTTAAGGCGCCCTCGGTTAAGGCAGGGGGAGAGCAGCCTTAGCAACTTACGGCGAAGCGTAAATGACATTTTCAGCCCTAGAACAATTAATACAACATTACAATTTGTATTTTACTCAATTACGGTGTCATTAGGTGTACATAAACTAACTGTGGAATCCTAGATAAGGCAACAAGTGTAGCATTCCAACATAACTGTGATTTGCTTTTCCCGATAGATGCAACCACACACCATTTTTTGGGTGAATAGAATAATTTTATAATAGCTTTCGTCGTGCTCCGAGCGAATCTAGCGCTCATTTCCTTCGCAAACGAAGTGTAACTACGATATCGGTCCCGATAGCTGGGGAGGGCATGATACATATCAGTTAATTTGAGGGGTAATTTCGAGAAACATCATTAGAATACTAGCATAGTATATTGACACATTTCTTTCGCCACGTGATGACCTATTCCATATCTGTTTGGTTCTACTGAGTGTCTATGTTCACATCATGTTCACGCTCGAATCTAATTGGCTCACATGATTTCCCTTGCCTACGTCATCCGCTACAAATCCGTCTGATTTTCCGTCAATCTTAACGACTTTTTGTCATTTGTTGCGGCATTGAAGGCGTAAGCTTACTGCGGCTCCTGGAAATTGTGCATTTTATACCCTCTGTAACACCGTTATTATCAATTTGCGCAGAAAATGGTATAGAGGCAAATTCTTAGAATGATGTGTTGTACCACTGGGTAAGCTGAGATTCTTTAATTTAGGTGTGGGGTTACATTTTCAATAATACCAATTTTGTTGAAAAGTTTTATCATGCCACGGACTGGACACAGCGTTGTGTTTACGAAATCAGCCGATTGGCATTTACGGCTTGTGATTGGTCAAGATACCCTAAAAGCCGCCTGAAACGGCAGCTGTGATTGGCCACCGAAGATCCGACGCCTTAAGTGATTTGCGGCTCTGCGGGACTTAGGGCATGGATAAGGCGCCTTAAAAACCGTTTGTGCATACGATGCTGAGTCCGAGATACGGCGCTTTTGACGGGCCTTAACTTAGGTCGCCGCAGGACGGTTAAGGCCTCCAGCGCGCCTTAACTTAAGGCTCTTTTGAGAATCTGGCCTCAGGAGTCTCGCCACTCTACCTTATGATAAGGTTGGGCTTGTGAGCAGGTGAATGAAAGGGGTCTTTGCCTTGCTTTGCCCAAGGTACCGAGGACAGAGCGGTGACGAGTAAAACCGTCGTCTGTGTGCCGTTAACCGGTCTGCCTGTCCCTCTTGTTCTGCCCTTGTTGTCTGATGAAACATCCTTTTTCTGCATCTATTCCTTGCGAATTTGTATGCTTGCTTAAGGCACAGAAGTACCAGAAGTGAAATCAAAGTGAACACTTGCATCCGCTGAAGGGGAAAGGCTGGGTATAGAGGTGCTAAGTGGGAACCGTCCAGCCTTGGAGCATATGGTTGCACTGATGGCGCATCTGGTGGTAAGCTCTGATAGACTTCTATAGATGGTTGCTGGTGATCCATGGTCCCCTTTTGACCAGAGCAGTGGCATAGAGGAGGTTTCACTGTGAGGTGAAAAAATCAGCAGTAAGGAGGATCAACTTGGTAAGGAGGTTTACATCATCTTTAGGGCTGAAATAAAAGTGTACCAGGCCAGTAAAAGGGATAAGGAGGATGATAAGTTACTTGTCAGCAACCTTACTAAGATGCCTGAAGATTGAGAGTGTAATAAAAACATCTGACACGTGAAGGGTGTTAATTACTTGGGATTAATTTCATTAGAGTACCATCATACTGTAGAGAGAAATTTAATGTGTAAGGTTCTGTATCTTCTGACGAAATAGGCAACTAATTATGCTTCAGACATATGTAGACAGCTGGGCCTGAATTTAAGTAAACCGTGCACGTCTCGGGCGCGACTCATAAGCACTGTATGTGTAAATCAAATGTGCGGCAGGGTACGATTCCTTCATAGTAGACTCACCGTGTAAGCCTATATAAAGCATGGTGTCTGCAGTGCATTACCCTTATTGCAACAGAATAAACACAATTAGTTACATATTACATATTCACCAATACCTTAAAATTAAAGAAGCATTAAATCCAGCATTACTGAGGACAAGATATTAAACTTGAGAACGTTATTAAGCAAGCTAAATTTAGGTATAAACCAAAAGAATGGTTTGCAACTTATAAGTAAGGTGTGGGCAGGTTTAGGGAGGGCAATAGTTAATCTGGCACTTTGTTTTAATAGTAGCGAGGAAATATCGGTTGAGTAGGGTAGAAGTTCGACATCATGGCTGTGCTGATGAGGGTGCTGTCACAATCACTTTGGGCGTCTTCTGTAGCGTCCCTTAACTCTTAATAGTTTAATTCTAATCCACCGTGTCCGTACCGAAGACGACAATCTCCGCTGCCAAACGGCGCGATAATAATGTTCAGTAAAAATTGTCGTACTCATTATTCTGTCACTACTGTTATCACGAAAACATGTTGGAGAGAAGAGAAATGTCGCGCGTGAAATTCGCTCTTTAGGGAGATTTAATTTTTTTTCTTTCTTTTTGTAATGGCATGCTTTTGGTAATTATATTTAAAAACCTATTTTAGACATCCCTTAGGTTTCAAAATGTCTATTAATTTTAATGTGTATTTCATGAAACTGAGACTCATACTAATGTTTTCATAATGTTAATTATCTTCCATTAAAAAAAAAAAATCTCTGCACTGCTTTGCCCCCCAATTGTTTAAAGTATTCTGTAGTATAAACTCAGTTGCTTCTGAAGACCACCTTTCCCTTTTTTTTTTTTTTTTTTTTTTTTATCCCAGACGTACCTACATGTTTGAAGACAAGGCATTAAAAACTTATTCATATTATTAATCAATTCTTTATGCCTCCTAATGTTCTCCTAATGCCTCCTAAAATTGAAAACTAAGACTAGAATCATATTAGAGTAAGAAGGTTCGTACCTCTATTTTCTGTACACATTTCTTCAGGATTATCTGTTTCAAATATGATTTGTTCGAAATCGTGTGTTAATGGACTGTCTCTTTAAATTTCTATCAATTCTTGTGATGTTCCTAGTCTGTGATGTAGTGATGGCTCTCCCCTCTGCTGCTGGTGTGAAAGTCCTGGTCTCGGATTTCTGGGCGTGTGGGAATAGGTTTTACAAATCTTAAGGGTGGGAGTGAGGTATGTTGTCTTTTTATTGCTGAAAAAACTCCGTGGTATTTTGAAACATTTCTGTGCAATATTGCTCTTTACACATAACTGTTGCATGTTGTATAGGGTAGCGTTTGGAGCAAGTCATGCACTCATACCTGTAAATAAGCAACAAAATCATCCAAAAGATATTTATTCAACAAGTACCCTTCATCTCCCTATATAGATGATATAGAAGACAGTATTAAAGAATTTACCTAAAGATTTGCAGTCCGGTATAAAATTTACTTGGATAAATGAAAACTGATATTCATTTTTATATATTAGAAAAAAATGTGATTATTATAGAAAGCTGTAGTCAGTCACTCAAGATGCAGTTTGATCTTCATATGATAACTACGAGACACCCTCCTACTTATGAGGGAAACATGATTATTTTTGAAATATTTTATTTTTTCATGATCATCTTATATTTGTTGTAGTAAAACCTTTTTACAATGACACTCAAGTACAAAAATGACATTAACCAATTAATATACATCACGCAGTTTCCTCGAACAGCTCTTTGCTACGATGAATCATGTTGAACGAGGTAAACGTGTTTTCTTCAGGATGCTGTTCACGAGGTCCATACGAAAGTATACTTGCTAATTTTGTAGTAAAGTAGTTTAGAAAAACTCAGCACATACTTCTTCTTTAAAACACTGGTTCATATTTGATTTTAAACGTCAACTTGTGTGACCTTGACCATATAGTTTTATGTTTCACTAACCTGCAAATACGAGTTCCTTCCTTGCCACAGTCCTCATGGGATTATTTTGTTTTTTATATTCATTATCATAAGTTATTTCCTTTATCGGGATATTTGATCAGTTGAGTAAATATATACAATATCATTTTCATAATAAATATTTATTATGAAAATTCTAAGACGATCGGTGTTATTGACGAAAATAACTCTGAATGGCAACTCAAGCGATGGCGCCTGTGAAGTTCATGATGGACTCGTGATGCAACAGTACATAATTGGTGGGATTAACTTGTCCCTTCTGCGCATGTGCAGGATTAAAAAATGAGCTTAATATTAAATCCTAGTCGAGAAGTGTGTTATAAATTGATCCTGGACGCTGCCAATGCGCATGTGCACTAGAGATCTGGATTAAACTTTAATATTGGATTAACTTTTATGCACGTACAGAAGACGCCCTTTGTAATTTGGTCATACTTTTGATGCAGTGAAAGTACTCTCTGGTCAGAATATACAGTTCAGTGTCTTTCAGTTTTTCAGTTCAGAGTTTATTTATATTACCAACATCCTCGTATTCTAAACACATTCATAATTACTGTACCAATTAATGTTAAAGTGCTTTTCAAAATACTACACCTAATCCGTTTCAGGAGAGCACATCATGCAAGATTGCATGTTGCATCAACCTCCTTAAACACATTTATGATTACTGCAGCACTCACTATGCACTAATAATTGTTTAAATATTCATCAAAATACTAGATGCCTAATGCACTTCAAGAAGGTACACCATGCCCAAACTGCGGCTAGATCGCACCCCTCATGCACCCGGGGACTGCATGCCAAGACAATGGGTAAGGATAACCACGCTCCAGGGCAACACTCAACCAGAAGGATGTCCAGCGCCCCTCCTGGAGTCCCCACGGCAGACAACTCTCGCTATGAATATCTTCTTGTCACTCTCCATGAAGGCGTCAGGACTATCACTTTCAACAGGCCTGACAAGAAGAATTCTCTTAATGAAAAGGTTTATTATTATTATTTTTTTTTCATAGTGTTTGAGATAGTTATGTCTGTTTTCCCTTTCCCTGCTTTGGTTAACTGTGGTAGGTGGTCTTGTTGGCTGTCAGTGCAGCGATTTCAGGACCTCTCCTTCCTCTTGTATGGACGTCTATGGAATCGCAGTTTTGGTAGGACTGCCTTCCTCGTCACTGAAACCTACCATGGGTTTCCTCATTAGAATGTAGGACTAAATGAGAGAGGCTGAGCTTGAATCCTTCTCTTATTCTAAATCACTTTGAAGAAAAAAACATTCATTGCCGCGCCTCCCTGTTAACGACACACTCATCGATGGTGAATCTACCTTTCGCCACTCATCGGAGCTGCGATGATGATCGACGCTTCTCATAACACGAGATCTGGGTGTTGCTGAAATGAAGCAGCGAGAAAGTGGCATCGCGATCTTGTGGTAGTTCCTTCGTTGTGTGATTTCAGGAAGGCCGATGAGATGGGAGAGGGCCGTCGCCGCCCATTTGGCTATTGTAAGCTTCAGCAGGGAAAGAGAAAACATCATACATATCTCTGTGTTAGTATGATGCAGAAAGATCGTTTAATGTTTAAACGGGAATAGATCCTACTGGAATAAACTGCGAAAAAATACTGTTACCCTAAACAAAAAATATCAAATATTATATTTTATTGTAAGGGAAATTCGGTACAATCCAGGCTCAACTTATGAATCTATCTATACTTTATCTTATATCCATGCAGATGTTTGATGAAATTGTTGTTGCCTTACAAGAGGCTGCTGACGATGTCAGTACCATTATCACAACGATAACAGGTTCTGGGAACGTGTTCACGGCAGGGAACGATATGAGCAATTTTCGGACCCTGACTATGGCTCAGACAAGGGACGTCCTCATTAGGTAAACACGGTTTTGTTAGCACATTCATGTACGTAGTATTGTACTGTGTGAGCTGGTTTTCTAAAACGAAAGAAAGAAAGAAAGAAAAAAAAAAACAGTATATACATTAAGAATTTGGAATTCAGTCCAGGACACAAAAATGACGATTGTTGTAAATTTCAGATTCATGGGGGCGTTCGTCGATTTTCCAAAACCTCTGGTGGCCGTAGTCAATGGAGCGGCTGTCGGCGCAGGCGCTACATTACTCCCACTTTTCGATGCTGTTTATGCTACTGATAAAGTAAATATAGAAATCTGTTCATCTGTTTTTTTTTTTTTTTTTTTTTTTTTTTTTTTTTTTTTTTTTTTTTTTACTACTTTTAGCATGTGACAGCCTTTTGCAACAAACTCTAGAAAGCTATACGACAGAAAATGTTCACATAGATTTGTATATCTGAATATCAAACCAGCACCATATTACTGTACTTACTCTTGCCTGAGACGGGAAGTTCAGAAATCACAGTTGCTTAAACCAGTGTTGTCCAAACTGGCGTCCGCGTACCCCTGAGGGTACGCAACATAGATCATAAGGGTACGTGAATAAATACACACACACACACACACACACACACACACACACACACACACACACACACACACACACACACACACACACACACTTCTTTTTTTATTCGTGTATTAAATTCGAAT
>NW_020869042.1:154822-159822 GCF_003789085.1 Penaeus vannamei | reverse complement strand
AAGAAGACAAAATAGAACAAAGATCTACCGCTAAACCTTTACAGGGGGCAGCTAAACCAGAGGTGTTGTACCTTTACATAACAAACTGCCACACAGACACTGAGGAAGCAGATATCGAGAATCACCTACTCGTTAACTTCCCTGAGGTGGACGATGTAAATGCATTCAAAACAAAAATCATTCATATTATGCCAGCTTCACTGTTTCTCTTAAAGGCAAAGCACTTGTAGCTGATGAATTTCTGAAGTCAGATTCCTTCCCCAGGCCCGTGAGAGTCTTTTTAAATAGAAACAAGTACAAAACCTCGCAACCCGAGCGGGATGTTTGACCAAAATGACTCGTCAACAATTGCGCCAGCTAACGCAAGACCCCGCAGAACACTTCCAGCATTTACCTTGCAAATGCATGCTGCCTTACAAACAAAGTGGACGAACTTGACGTCATAATGAAACAAAATACTATCGATATTGCAGTAATCACAGAAACTTGGTTCAAAGACGATACATTAAACATCGGAACCATACAGGGGTACCACTTATTTAACAAAATTCGTCAGGGCAGAAAAGGTGGTGGCGTTGGTATTACATCAAAGATACTATCCCCTGCAACACTATAAAATCCATCTGTCCACCAAGTGACGACCTTGAAACATTATGGCTCGCTGTTAGACCTACATGGCTGCCTCGCGAAATCAGTGTGCTGGTAATCTGCGGGATATATTTCCCCCAAGGGCACCTACCGAAGAAAGCCTCAGAGAACACATAGGCCCATATCCCTAGTCCCTCACGATCCCGAAGTGTCGCGTTCGGCTGCACGAAGCTTCGTGTTCGGGTTGAAGAAGGACGATCCCGAAGCGTTGTGTTCGTTCGCACGAAGTTTCGTGTTCGGGTTCCAAAAGGACGATCACGAAAGTCGTATCCCTAATCACAATTGAAGTATCAAAACGCTTAATTACCACCTCGAAAATATAAATAGATTGCACGATATACATTTATATTGTTGTTGTTTTTTAATTTAAAACACGGAAATTAAATTATGAATGCTATGCACCGATCGTTATCGTCTCTGCTTGCAACGTTTCGGACCTTTTCCTTGCTGTTTTTCGTATTTGGCGCCATTCGACTTTACGCGCCAACCAGAATGGACCGCCTAATAATAATAATAATAATAATAATAATAATAATAATAAAATAATAATAATAATAATAATAATAATAATACACAAGCATTCTGGGTCTTAAGAAATCTACAAATGTATCACACAAACAGAAAGCTAGAGTCGGCGATAGAGGAAATTTTGGCGCGCAAACTTTAACTTGATAGCGGGAAAGAAATTAATTTTGAAAAATGTGATAAGCGTGACGTAATTCATTAGCAGCTATTTGTTCGTAAGTTATATCATATAAAATAAACTACTAATCATGCCTAACCTTATCCAATCAAGCTGAAGAAACCATTTATCGATCATATGAAAATCCCCAATATAACATATGGAAACTACAAATTTTATTTCAAATTAAATAATAACCAATAGACTTTGAAATAAATAATCACCTGAACAACTAGTAACTTTCAATGCTAAAATGTCCCTAATGCCGAGGCCAGAGCTCTTGTCTTGAATGACTGGCCGTTCTTCAATTGATTGTAATAAAACAATTCTTTGGCGTTCAGAAAGCGCTGGAAGGCGGACCATTCTGGTTGGCGCGTAAAGTTGAATGGAGCCAAATACGAAAACAGCAAGGAAAAGGGCCGAAACATTGCAAGCAGAGACGATAACGATTGGTGCATAACATTCATAATTTAATTTCCGTTTTAAATCATAAAACAATATAAAATGTATATCGTGTAATCTATTTATATTTTCGAGGTGGTAATTAGGCGTTTTGATACTTCGATTGTGATTAGAGATACGACTTTCGTGATCGTCCTTTTGGAACCCGAACACGAAACTTCGTGCGAACGAACACAACGCTTCGGATCGCCCTCTTCAACCTGAACATGAAGCTTCGTGCAGCCGAACACGACACTTCGGGATCGTGAGGGACTAGGGAAAGTACAGAAATCCCTTTTAGTAATTCTTGGTGACCTGAACACTTTTTCTGATTATGAAATCACCTCTGTACTGAATTTTAAGCAGGTTGTGTCATTCGCCACGCGTGGGAAAAATACCCTGGACAAAATCATAACAAATAAAGAGCATTTTTATGAAAGTCCAACTTCCCTGCCCCCTTTAGGCAATAGTGATCACTTGTCGCTGCTCTGGGTACCAAAGAAATACCAGGCACCCACGCAATTAAAGGGAACAAAACTTATTCGTAGATTCCCTGATTCTAAAATCCGCGAGTTCGGATCATGGATTACTCATCATGACTGGGCCGACGTTCTCAACGCCCCCGACCCGAACACTAAATGCCAACTTTTTTATAAATCATCTGGAACCAAGTTGACAACTGCTTCCCCTTAAAAAGAACTTCCACCCACCATCAGGACAAACCATGGGTCACCAACAGGATCAAAGACCTTATCCTGGCAAGACAAAAAGCTTACAAAACAAAAAACACGATGCAACAAAGTACTTGGCAAAAAAGGTTAGACAAGAGATAAGATCGGCTAAGAAAAATTATCATAAGCAAATAATTGATAAAATCAGTGACGCAAATCCCAAATCGTGGTATAGCCACATTCGGAATTTAATCGGTGACAAAAGAAGTGACAGTTACCTCTCTCACATCAGCGAAATTGCCGACTCGCCAGAAAGTGCTGCTAACATCATCAACTGTCACTTTGCGAACATCAACAAGCTACTCCCACCATTACAATCAGCAGAACTGCCAACTTACTTACCCTCGCGCCCTCTGCAAGCAATTGTCAGCGAATACGACGTGTACCAACACTTAAGAAGGATAGCAAAAAGCAAATCTCCTGGCCCTGATGACATCCCGCCGAGGTTACTACGTGAATTCGCTCCCGAGCCCCCCTCTGCGACATCTTTAACTGCTCCATCACTGAGGGCGTGGTGCCTGACCTATGGAAGCGTGCTATCACAGTCCCAATTCCCAAAACAAATCCACCTAATTCTCTCGATGACCTTAGGCCCATATCATTAACACCTATTCCTTGCAAAATACTCGAGAGAATAATTGCTAAAGAATTGTGGAAAATATTCGCCCCAAATTAGATCATCGCCAATTTGGAAATACCAAGGGTAGCTCCACAGTCCACTACCTAGTTGACCTGATCAATTATATCACTTCAAATGTAGACAAAAGACTCGAGGTCACTACCGTCACCATCGACCTGAGGAAAGCATTTGATCTCATCGACCACACCACATTAAGAAAATGATTTCTCTGGGTTTCCACGAGGGCTGGGTGAAGTGGATATCTTCCTTCATCAACCTTCGCTCCCAGAGGACTCGTGCAAACAACCAAATATCCGATGAAATTGATCTTCACTGCGGTGTCCCTCAAGGAACGGTCTCGGCCCATTATTGTTTCTGATAATGGTAAATGAGGACAAAATTCCGCACGTGAAGATCTACAAATATGTGGACGACATGACACTTGCACTAGCACACCAACCAGGGCAAGGAACACCTTATTACAAGACGCCCTTAACAAGTGTCAGAGTGGGCTTCACTAACAAAATGTCTGTCAACACCAAGAAATGCACAGAAACAAAATTTAAATTTAACAAATTAGCCGACAGTAGTACTCTAAAAATAGGCGAGGAACTCTTAACTCGGGCCAAAGAGGTGAATCTATTGGGAACAGTTATCAGTGACGATTTAAAGTGGTTCGCCAACACCAAGAAACTGATTTCAAAGTGTGGAAGAAAGTTCTTTATGCTAACCAAATTAAAATCTTTCGGTGCATCCCAAGAAGACCTCCTTCGCATATGGACGACTTTCCTTCGACCAGTCTGTGAATATGCAGCACCAGTCTGGCATTCGTCCATTACCAACTTTGAAAAAATAAAATTAGAAAGACCAGAAAAGAGCATTACGTATCATTCTCGGGTCAAACTACACCACATACACAGAGGCACTAAACCAACTGCAGATACCCTTTAGAAGACCGGAGAAAATCCTAACAGAAAAATTCGCACACACATCTTTACATCTACGAGACATCGGCACCTGCTTCCCGACTTGCGTCAATCAAGCAGACAGCTTCGTGAGGATGTTAACAATAAATTATGTGAACCAAAGTGTCATACATCCAGATATTATATGTCTACTATTCCCTATTGTATTAGACACTTAAATGATAACTTTGTAAAGTAACAATTTTACCCTTGTAACTAAAACTTTACTTAATAAACTCTTTATTTTATTATTATTATTATTATTAGTGTGGGGATATGTGTTGGGATATGTAGACTAACCTGTAATAAATGAATATAAAGAACTACATAAATGGTTAAACACGCATACATAAATTCATGCCTACACACACACACACACACACACACACACACACACACACACACACACACACACACACATATATATAAATATATATATTATATATATATATATATATATATTATATACACACACACATCCATACATTGTTACAGCCTGAGAAGTGTTTGGAAATGATCTAAAAGTGAAACTGTAAATAGCTCATATATATATATATATAATATATATATATATATATATATATATATATATATATATATATATATATAATATATATATATGTATATGTGTGTGTGTGTGTGTGTGTGTGTGTGTGTGTGTGTTGTGTGTGTGTAGTATGTGTGTGTGTTGTGTGTGTGTGTGTGTGTGGCGTGTGTTGTGTGTGTGTGTGTGTGTGTGCGTGTGTGTGTGTGTGTAGTGTGTGTGTGTCGTGTGTGTGTGTGTGTGCTGTGTGTGTGTGTGTGTGTGTGGTGTGTGTGTGTGTGTGGTTGTGCGTGTGCGCGCGCGTGTGTGTGTGTTTGGTGTATTCACACACATATTCATGTGATGTACACTCCGCTGCTTACACGGAGCT
>NW_020869042.1:122223-124723 GCF_003789085.1 Penaeus vannamei | reverse complement strand
AAGTGACGAGTGACTCTGCCATCACCGGCAACGAGTGTCTGTGCTTCTGGATCTCAAGTGACAATCGAGGAAATAAGAGTCTGCAGCGCCTGGACGTCTGCGATGCCTCTGAGACTGTGACTCAGCTCGGGGATCCTTCCTGTCGCATCGCCAGCGCTCCTACTACACCTGTTTGTGACGTCATTGGGCACGGTCATTGCAAACTCGAAGGTAAGTATATTTCTGTTTTTTTGTTTAACTTAGATGTTTCTAATTACGTTATACTCATTACGGATTGTATTTTGCTGTGGCGGTGATTCGTTGACATCAAAGCCAACAAATGATCCTGCCATGTGGCGAAGAGACGATTCTTTTTTATGTAAACACGACTATTTTTACGAATATTGACGATTTGTTGCTTAAGAAGTTTAAAAACTAAATTTGTATATTATGTTTAAGACCTAACTCTAGGTTGTGTGATGTGAAGTCCCCCTTTTATTTTACATGAACTTGTTTGCGACAAGATGTATGAAAGTTCTCTCTTCTGGGCAGCTTGCGTTAGACAGATTCTTTGTTTCAGTAGATTTATTTAAGAAGTTCCAACAGTTAATGCTATTTTCGTGACTGGCTAACATACGAGCCATCTGACACTTGTCCTTCCGCGCGGGCGAGACGATCCTCGAGGGATCCAAGCCGCGCATGGTGTCATCAGTAGCCATAAGGTACCAGCTGCTGTTTTTTCTGCCCACAGACATGATGAGCGCCTTCCCCTACCCGGCCATGCTGGGCGTGCAGCATCTCATGGGCGGCGACATGCGTCACGCCCCCCAGCTGAACCCCGGCCGCCGCCCGGACCAAGACCCGCACGTGCACAGCCCCTTCTACCAGCGCGACGCCGCCCACCACGCGCCCGTGCGGGACGACCACCCGTCCGCCCAGGACTCCATGCAGCTCCTGCGAAGTGACCTGCTGGGGCTGTCGCGGGGCCAGGTGGTCGCGCGGGACCTGTCACGAGACATGGGCGTGGCGGGCGGCCGCGACGAGGCGGTGTCTGTCCCGCGGGAGCTGGCGGGCCTGCAAGCGCTCGACCACTCGATGGGCGGCAACATCGAGAACCAGGACCCGGCGGGCGGCGGTGGTGGCTGCGTCACGCCCACCGCGGTCAAGGAGGAGCGCGACCACCGCGACGACGGTACCGGCGGATCTTGCAGCGACGACGACGGCGCGCGAAGCGGCCCCGGGGGCGGACCGCGCGAGTCCCTCGGGCCCGGGGGCAAGAAAGTGCGACAGCAAAAACACGTGAGACTTTCTGTTAATGCACGCGAGCGGCGACGAATGCACGACCTGAACGACGCACTGGACGACCTGCGCGCTGTCATCCCGTACGCTCACTCTCCCTCCGTCAGGAAGCTCTCCAAGATCGCCACCTTGCTCCTCGCCAAGAATTACATCCTCATGCAGTCCAACGCCATCGAGGAGCTGCGGCGCGTGGTGACGTACCTGAACCAGCCCGGCGCGCACCTGCCGCACCTGCCTCCGTCGGCGGCCTTCGAGACGGGGCTGGGCGGCGCGGACTCGGCGGGCGCGGGGGCCCTGCCACCGGGCTTCCCGCGCCTCCCACGCAGCCCCACAACCCGCCGCACCCGCAGCAGCAGCGGAACAGCAAGCCGCAGCCGCTGTTCAACGACCCGTCTCCTCCTTACAAGTCTCAGTCCTAACGGGTCTTCTCGAGAACCGTAGCGAGGAATCTTTCGCCGTGAAGCGAGACGAGCGCTATGCTGTGGCGGTGATTCTTGAGGACTGAGGACCGAGGGAGCTTTCTGAGGGCAGGACAGAGTGAGGGGGACCAACAGCCGATACTCGTCACCGTTCCTTCAGGTCGTGCATCCGCCGCCTCTCCCGTGCGTTGACAGGCAGCCATGTATCCCGCGGCAACACGTGCGAATACGTGTCGCGCGTACTTCGTTTTCGCGCAGTCGTCCCGCGGTGCTGCCTCTGTGTCGCTTGCTCAACACGACCCCCTTGGTCGGCAGAGAAGCACTGATAGCTTGAGTCTCTGGCTTGGGACACGATTATCTCCTCGATCATTTGCTTATTCCTTTCCTATTTCCGTTATTTTTTCCATGGGTTCCTCCTTCCTCCCTTCTTTTTCCAGCTCTTTTGTTCCTGTCTCTTAACCCCGGAGCTTTCTTTATCTGTGTAATTTATGTATAACCTGTGATGATATTTCGATTCCTAAACCTGTCTCCTGATGTCCGTTATCTTACTTTATAAACTTTATCACACTCATCCCTTCAGGCCTTCATTTAGTAACGTTTGCTCAGGCTCTTTTTTATTCGTCACCCTTCATCTACACCTCCCATTTACAGAATATAAATTAGTGAAACCTAAACGAAAGCTAACAAAAAAATGAATAAAAAAAGATAAAAACATAAAAGGGGAAACGCGGTGCTCCCAACTCGGACTAGACCTTCTCAAGACTGGAATTAATCATACCACTGGAATTGTGTGTGTGTGTGGA
>NW_020869042.1:115174-119623 GCF_003789085.1 Penaeus vannamei | reverse complement strand
GGAGAGAAGAGGAGAGAGAGAGAGAAAGTGAGAGAGAGAGGGAGAGGAGAGAGAAGGGCGAGGGAGGAGGGAGGGAGGAGAGGAGGAGGGAGGAGGGAGAGGAGAGAGAGAGAGAGAGAGAGAGGGAGAGAGAGAAGAGAGAGAGAGAGAGAGAGAGAGAGAGAGAGAGAGAGAGAGAGAGAGAGAGGGGGAGAGAGAGAGAGAAATGAGAGAGAGAGAGAGGGAGAGGAGAGAGAAGGCGAGAGGGAGAGAGAGAGAGAGAGAGAGAGAGAGAGAGAGAGAAGAGGAGAGAGAGAGAGAGAGAGAGAGAGAGAGAGAGAGAGAGAGGGTGGGAAGGAGGGAGAAAGGAAAATGATATGGCGAGGTGGAACAAGAGATCAGTGGATAGCGCGGACACGCAGGAGATACTGCGAACTTGTAATAGGAGTTGAGACCAGGTCAGCTTTTTTTCTAGAACGATCAAAATGATATCTTAAGTTAAAAATAAAAATAAAATACGACGTATTTCTTTGGACCTGTGAAATATCAGCCAATATTTTACTCTCAATCTATTCAAACCGTGATATTCTGTTTGTATGTAGACATATATATTGTTTTAACTATCAATTTACCTCTTATAAATGTAAAATACACTAAAACAGAAGATATGAAAAACAAACTTATCAATATCACGATATGAAGTATCTATTTTTCGAACATTCATCTGCTGCGTAAAATACTCCTCCCGAAAAGACATACAAATCAGGTAAATCAAGGTCATGCCAACTCACAGTCAAGGTTAAGCTATAACAAAGGCTAGTATATATAAAAACGGATTCTTGGGGTGCAATGATGACACAGATATTTATTTAATTGTGCGTTATGATTGCAGCGAGAATAAGCGAAGAGCCTTTACTCTAATAAGCATATAAGTTTTAACCCACATTTCTCTACACACTATCCTGTCATCTATCTGGTTTGTACTGCCTTCGACTGTACTCGTTTCCTCCTCGGATATTGCCATTGCAGCAATCTCTTTTTAGGCCATTTTATATAAAAAAAACAGGTTTCCATTTATCTGAGAAAGTATTTCAGAATATATGTTTTCATGAATGTAATTTTAGTTGGGAAAGAACACAGACATTTGGAAGCATGATATATGTTATTTTCTATTTTGATATTTCAGTGAAAATATTGTGCGTTGCATTGCGTTATATCTCAATCACAATCATGACTCGCTTTAATGAACAATCTTCGATGCCTCGATGTCATTTTCTGATTTGTAAAGCAAATTAATAATATTATCGAAAATCAAATTGCAAACAAATGCATAGCGATCGAAGGCCTATACTTGTCTCTGAAGCAATGAATGTTTATCCATTGATTTCATACAATAACCAATAGTAGAACCTGTTTCCCCTTTTACTTCTCTCATTGCACCACGATATTGCAAATGTTACACATTATTATATTTCGCCAAAAAATATCTATCCGGAAGTACAGTGTACAATGAAATAACCATCACGATAATCGCGGTATTATCAGAGATCACGATAAAGTTAAGATAACAGCAGCAGTGACGCAGCAGATACTGAAGTGATATTCTTAAATTTTCCAGGTTTCGTGTTAACAACAATTGTGGTTTTCATGATAACCATGACGACTGAAGCGGCTGTGACGAGCTTTGTGCCTGAGCGCCCTGCAGGTGTGACTCTTGATGGATGTTCGCTCTTTCATATTTGGAACCACGCAGTCAGACGACAGCGCACGACTGCTCAGGCGAATGAATCACGTGAGTGGTACAGAACGATGATAGTAGTAATAACTTTTGCACAAATGATTATAATATTGGTGGTATTGTTAATAATGATAAAATAATAATAACGCTAATATTAAAAATAACAACGATAATAATAATAGTAGTAGTAGTATTGATAATGACTAGCAGCACGTGTAGGAAATTCCACGGAGCAAAAGAAAGAAAAATAGAGGTACTCCTTCTACGAGTACCTTTCACCTAACCTCTCACTCACTTCCTTAAATTCACTCTTCTCCTCCCACTTTAAACCCTACATCCGTCCCCTTTCATTTCCTCCCCCACCTCCTTTGCTCTCTTATCCCCTTCCCTCCCTCTCCCATCGAAGCCCCTTCTCCCTTTCCTTTACTCATCCGGTTTTCCTCCTCAAGTTCCCTCTGTTTCCCCTTCCCCATTTTCCCTTTCTTTTTGGGCACTCTTTCCTTCTCTTTAGAATATAATAATAATAATAATGATAATAATAATAACACTAATAATAATGATAATAATACAATTGCTGCTGTTCCTACTGAGTGATAACACTAATAATAATAATAATCATAGTTATGATGAAAAGTGTGATAATAGCAATAATGATAATCATAAATGTAGTTTCACAGTTAATGAGATAAAAAACTAAAGAAAATATTGCCATTGTGCATCTACCGTGTTTATTACCAAGATATTTGTCTATAGAAAACGTTCTCTGTAGATACCTTTTTATTCACATTAATCAAACTCATTTTTGTATATCACATTTTTCTGGTGTGATGAAAGTCTAAACCAGCATTATTAATACTGAAAGTTAAAGAATGTGAAATTCGTCGAATGATCAGTACTAGCAACTACCATTATGGCATTCAAAGGGGAGCGAGAAAGTTCATTGCCTTTGTCAGTAGTTTCATTTTTTAAGACTGTGGCCTGCTGTTGGCATTTGTTAAATACGCATGCACAACTGCACTTACTTACGGCAGTACTATGAAAACACTGGGGCGGGCCCTGCAACTCAGCTCCCAGGAAAGAGTGTGGAGAACCCCGCACTAGCTAACTGCATCATTAAGCTGCTCGGGCAAGCCACTTCCCTGGTGACATCTGCGGGCAAGGTCTTGTCTGCGGGTACTTATGCAGCGTTCGGAACTGCTCGTCTATCTCGTCCAGACAACTTGTCCAGGACCAGCAGGACGAGATGCGCCGCGTTCGGAACCTCCAAAACCATTTCTGCCCAGAATGCAACCGGCTCGAATGTAAACATTTACTTTTTTAGCATACTGGTGTCTTTATTTTACACGCTGCATAGGTTTTGTAACTCCTTTTGATACACATTTAACTTACCTGCAACTGACAAACACAAAAATATCCTTTGATAACACCAATTAAGGGTCATAAAATTACCCACCAATATCTTGTGGTTACCTGCAACTGTCAATGTTTACATACAAAATCTATTGTGACGTCATCTCGTCCTGCTCGGCCACCTTCGCAGAAGGGTGAGCTGGACGAGCTAGACTACTTGTCCGGGACGAGATACTGGAGGTTCCGAACTGTCAAACATCACCATTACTGGTAGGCCTGATGAATCCCGCGCGTTGCAGCTGGTATGCCTAATGCTGGCTTGACTACGATTTGCAGGCGTATTCAGTGTTTACAGCTATAGTTAGTGTTTCGGGAAAGATAATATCAGACATGGCAATCGGAATGTCAAATGCATTTTACAACGTTCATGTTCATATTTGTTCTCAATACCTTTAATCGTCGAGGAAAATTAAAGGAATTTTCTGTGAGGAAATTATACCAATATACCAGCTTGCATTGTAGATTCCATATTTTCAGACCATTCCTTGGGTGCTTTTACTCATCTAACCTTGATCGTTAAGGTTAGATGAGTAAAAACACCCAGGCAAGGTTAAGTTCATGTAAATGAATGATGTCGATGTATTTTATAAAGATTGGATAACAAACTTCTCCTCTGAAGCAGAAAGTGATATACAGTAGATATAAAGGCAGATACATATGAGTATAAGTATTTATTGCATAAGTCTGCATGCATATGTATTTGCATACATATGTATTTACGTACATAGGCCTACATATACGCATTGAGCGTCCGTTTATTAAATGTTTTGTTTATTTAACTTTCATCAATAGCATATGCATCGATATGCTCCCGTTAATCCACTCATCTAATGATTATGGCTCATTAACGTGAAGATATTGAATCTTATTTATAGATAGAAGTTCGACGCGCCATAGGTTGGGCCACTGGAATAGGACACTGACTTTCAGTGTCAGAATGTCAAACGTTCTTCAGAAACTGGTGAATGAATGCACTGGCAATAATATAGCAAAAACGTAAGATGTATGAGCATAAGTTGATAAAGCTAATTAAAAGGAAGATAAGGTAGGTGACCCGTAATCTGTTTGGCACAAGCCCAACGCAGTGCAACGTATTATGAATAAATTTCTTGGATATTTATGATCTCGTCATGTAAGATAAATGTCGAAGGTGCGACGCGTGGACTCTCGAAAAAAGAAATCACAGACGTAGTCATGTCAAATCCTGCTTACCATATTTATAATCTCTTTGACACATTGACACATTGATATAGCAGGTTATACGAAGAATATTCGATACATGTCAGGGAAAAGTCTGTATCGGCTTTTGTCGTAATATAAGT
>NW_020869042.1:105174-110174 GCF_003789085.1 Penaeus vannamei | reverse complement strand
AATCTAGTTTGTGCATTGTGGCTTTTTCGAACAACGATAATGATAATCCTGATAATAACAATGATGATAAGGATGAAAATGCAGAACGTCAGCAACAATAGCATTAATAATGATAATAACAAGGACAAAATAATGATATGACAATAATAATGAAAATAAGGATAACGATAATAACAATGATAACGGTGATAATAATAGCAAGGATATCAATATAATAGTAATAGCAATATTAATAATAATAGTTTTGATACTGATGATAATGACAATAGTAGTGGTAATAATAGCAAGAATGATTATACAGTAGTAAAGGTGGATATAATAAATGTTCTAACAGGCTAACAGAAATAATAGCATTGCAATATAAGTTTTGCGAAACACCTTTTTTTTGTTTTTAAAATGGTAATGGCGAAAAAGTGGTCCAATAATAATCAAGTACTGTAAAAAAATATATATTTTCTTAAACCCAGTGCAAGGAATTTTAATCATGTTTTAGTTAAGAGCAGTTTATTATATTTCTGATTAAACGTGTCAATAGAGGAAAATTAAACGTGAAAAAGTAACTTATAAGGAAATTTTATTCTATCAGACCTATGCATAAACAAGGTTGTAACTGATTTGCTAACAATACTTTGCATTTAGGTTCATCCAGTTACGATAACACAAGAGGAAATATAACTTCTTTATGCAGAACTCCTGCACGTTATCATTTTCTTGATTTTCTTTTATCATGTAAAAATACCTGCCGTAAGAACTCTGATTGTTAACAAAAAATAAGGTACTGATATGTATATACATATCTACAACGTAAAATTTTTATTTTTTCCTAATTTTCTTCACGCTCGTGATTTTTCTATCTGGATACCTTTTTGCACATTATGCCTGTGCATCCCATCGCCCTTTCTCAGACAATTTTCTCTAAGCGAGTGGAATCAAGTCGAGTCTCTCAAGTACTCATGAAAAGCGTCGTCCACTTGCTTCACGTAATCAAACAGGACACCATCCAGTTTGTAGCTCACTATCCCGTCAGACAGCGTTTCCACGCTTTCTACGGGGATGTTGTTCACAGTGAGCTTGTCTGTTTGAAATAAAATTATATAGTCACATAACAGAAAACCATTACCACTGCTTTATCTTACCTATCCCTTTTTATTTGCATTATTAATATCTATATTCAAACATGTTTTAGAATATGAATTGCGGGATCATGCTATTCTTCAGAACCATCCAAGTGCGTATCCACCTTACCTGTATTGTCCCTCTTGAAAACAACGGATTTGCCAGTGAGGGTTTTTGCTGTCAGGCCGTTGACTGATTTAATCCTAGGATCATTGGGGTCTACTGTGTCTCGGAGCATGTGGTCGCTGAGGAAAGCAGCGCGTAGTTCAGCGTATCTACTGACGTAAAGCGGATTAGGGGCGTCCTGGGGCACTAGATTGGTCACGTGGAAGTATGCAGGAGACAACAAAGTTCCTATGGCTGTCGGGGAGGAAGCAATTTCAGGATTAATTTCCTGGTATATCGGCTGTAATTCTCATTTCCTCTACTCGCCTTACTCTATATCAATTTCAATTTAGCTGATGCCGCTTCCTGAAAAGCGAGCAATTTCACAATTCTCCCAGTTCATCTGCCTATCTTCAACCCTAAAGAACACATTAAGGAAAATCTTACATCCTGTACCCCTATCCCTCTCAATTCTTCAACCCTAAAGAACACATTAAGGAAAATCTTACATCCCGTATCCCTGTCCCTATGTATTCTTCAACCCTAAAGAACACATTAAGGAAAATCTTACATCCTGTATCCCTATCCACGGGAAGACGGCCTTGATAGTCCAGCTGTTCATTCCACAGGTGGAAGAGAGCCGACGTTTCAAGCGACGCGGTCTCAGGACGGCCCGGGACAAGCGTGAGAGGCGGTGAAGTCGCTGCCGCACTCAGGATGGCGACAGCCGCGAACATCAACGTATATCCTGGCGAGTTTACGAAAGATCGGTTACCTGCCGTAGACTATTCAAGGATTATTTTTGTTGATTATGGAAGACATGGAGATAAAGTCTGATTCAATAATATTTTTGTACGCGCATTTTTGCCATATTTTGAACATATATAGATTGCATGCATGTGTGTTTATATACATACATCTACATCTACATATATGTATATATATACATACATACATACATATATATATATATATATATATATATATATACATACATACACTTGTACATATTCATATACATATACACTTATACATACATAAAAATATGCATACATACACACACACACACACACACACACACACACACACACACACACACACACACACACACACACACACACACACACACACACACACATATATATACATATATATATATATATATATATATACATATATACATATATATACATACATATATATATATATATATATATATATATAATATATATTATATATATACATATATATTCTATCTGAGTCTTTGGAATCCTTAGTGGTGGCTCTTGATGTATTTAGTAATGAAGCGAAGCTCTTGGGTCTAGAGGTCTGGACCAAGACCAAGATCCAGGACTTTGGGACTTGCTAGGAGTACCTGTTCAGTCGATACATGTTTGCGGCGAGGACATTGAAGTCACAGAGAGCTTTATGATATATGTATATATATATATATATATATATTATAATATATATATATATATATGTATACATATATATATATATATATATATAATACATATATATACAGTATATAATATATACTTACATACACATATATATATACAATATATGAATATATACATACATACACACACATATATATATATATAATAACATACATACACACACACACACACACACACACACACACACACACACACATATTATATATATATATTAATATATATATATATATATTATTTATATATACACACACACATATGTGTGTGTGTGTGTGTGGCAGAGTATTGTAGTGAACTAAAACATTCCTGATTTCATTCAGTAATTAGTAAAGTTCAATGCTCTGATGGTTCCAAAAGAAATTTCAAACCGGGCGCCAGCATGTCTTACCTGACCCTGCCATGGTTGAAGTGCAGATCTCAAGCCTGGCTGCAGGTTCTTATATACAGCGAAAGCTTCGTAGAAGGTAAATGCCATATAGCAAATTTCAGATATTTTAGAGGAATGAGGGAAGGGAACTGGCAAAAAATGTATTTTTGTCCAAGGAAAAAGATTGAAAAACGCGTTTTTAACATGTAACTTCTCGAAAGGTTATAATGGGAAATAAAAGGACAATCTGCAACTGTTGGAAGGCCCGCACGTAGGAGGGAGGGAGGAAACAGGGGGCTCGCGGCGGCATAGCAACTTACAGGTTTTGATTTTTATTTTACCTAACTGGACTTTTCTGGATTCAGTGTGCCATTCCACTGCAGGGAAGAGAAATGTATATACAAATAGATTGTTACATTGTTACAATGTTAGATGATTATACAAAGAAAATTGTTACATATTATTTATTTTTTGTAAAATAATAAAATGAATTAAAGTTTGACATGTCAAAAAATTATCTCTAGAATTCTGTCTGCAATGTTAAACAATAGAAATTATAGATAATTTGTTTTTCATGAAGAATTTATCGTGATGGATTTCATTGTCGTCTTTAATTTTCCATGCTTCATGGTTGTATAATGCCTTATATAACCAAGAAAGTGCGACCTCGATTGCCACTAGAAGTAGATGGTCACCATTTAATGTTTTATTTTGTTTAAATGCGTTTCGACCTAATCGTTAAAATGTTACTTCAATTGTTTTCCTTCATTTTCGCCAGCCCTTCAGAAGGAGAACTCAGGCAGTGTCTCTGTGCTGACGAAGAACCTTTTTTTCCAGAATCCGAGATGAACTTTCATTCCTGAAGTATAGTCCAGCGGCGAACAGAGCGTGGGCGCAACAGCCGCCTCGTACCCTGATGGCGCTGCAGGCGGAGCGGCGATCCTGACTGTTCGCTGCGACCCGGTCTGGTTCAAGTTTTATTTACACGATCCCGGTTTTATGTATTGCGTATGAATTCTTTGTTACCAGTACACACACACGCACATATGCACGTGCGTGTGTGTGTGCTTGTGTATATCCGTATATCCCTGAAAAAAATATATATATACATACACTCACATACGCATACGCAAGTGTGTGCGTGCGTGTGTGTACGTGTTGTATGTGTGCGATAACAGAACTAGTAATAATGATAATAATAACAATAATAATAACATTAATGATAGTAATGATGATATGATGGTGATGATAATAACTAAAATAATAGAAATAATGATAACGATGATAATAATAATAATAATATAAAATATGATAATGGTGATGATAATACTAGTGATAATAATCATTATAATAAGGATAGAAATAATTATAACAAAATAATAATGCTAATTATTGTTATCGTTATAGTAACAACAATAATAATGGTAATAATAACAATTAAAATTATAACAATAACAATAACAATGAATATAAAAATGATAATAGTGATAATAATAATGATAATAGCAATAACATTAATGATGATGATAGCAATAGTAATAATGGTAATGGAAATATAATAATAATAGTAACAATAACGATAATGTTAATGATAAACAATAATAGTAATTATCATTACTATAACGAATATTAATAATATGATAATAATAATAGTAATGATAATAGAATCATCATAAAAATAATAACCATAATGGTAGTGACAATAACAGTAGTAGTAATAGTAGTACATATGAGTTGCATGGTTTGTTTACACTAGCTTCGACGAATAAGTCGGCATCTTTATTATGTGTTTCCGGGTTTTCTTGATTACTTTGTTTGTTTGTTTATTAAAATTCCATGTCCTTTAGATTAACAATATCTGCTCATAACTTCTTAAGTTATTCTGCCGAGGATCCAGATCGTGATAATTACCACGAAAAATGTAGTGGTTTCCAAATTGCGTTAAGACA
>NW_020869042.1:80174-95174 GCF_003789085.1 Penaeus vannamei | reverse complement strand
CTGAAGGGACTTCCATCTACAACATTTGGAACCACCATAATGGGCGGGTTCCTGCTGTTGAGCGAAGTGAATCAGGTAAGATTATTTCGTGTCGAGATTGGCTGGTTATTGATTATCCTTTTTAAATTTATTTTGACTTTATTCATTATATGGTGTATTTTTGGTGTTTATTTATTCACATATCAAATATTGCCCCGTTCACTTTCTTAATAATAATAATTATATATATATTTTTTTGTGAATTAGATTTCTGAAACACTGAAATACGAGTTTGTACAAACCTTAGCTTATCTTTATTTTCATGGCGAGATCTTAGAATATTTACATACTAAATCATTGAAAATTATGCACACTCACACACATATGTGTGTGTGTTAGTGTAAACCTTCAAGGTTTACACTCATGTATAAGCATGGTTCACGAAGACCTTGAATTGAATTCCATGAACAATGAGAAATAAGTTACATATTGTGTACATATATACAAAATATGTAATATTTTATTACACATTTTGTATATATGTATACACAAAATATAATATTTTTTCTAACTGCTCATGTCATTTTCTTCAAGGTCTACGTTGACCATCGCGATTGAGAAGGGTAAAAGAATGGAAGCATTTTTCCTTTTTTCATTTTTTTATGATTGTCTTGGTTTTTTTTAGATAGACAATGAATAGAAAAATAATCAATTAGCAGATTATTTAATTACTCACCCCAGAATAATGAAAATATACAACTGGCAAAGAATAACATCAGTCATGCCTGCTTCTGTGGGTACCATACTATCTCCGGAGTATTTCAAAGTGGTTAACCTAGTACCTCAAGACGCCCCACACCCTCTCTACGCCGACTCTAGCCTCCGCACGCGCTTCCTCGCTGACCATATGCTGTTCGAGACAGTCGACCCCGACGACCAACGCTTGCTGACCCCCTCTGGACTCCAAACTTTGACTATTGGCGACTCACCCATAACTTTTAAGAAGGACAGCAACGGTAAGTATAGATGTTAATGTTGTTCCTTCTATTATTGCTATAACTAATACTACTGCAGCCATTAACATAATAATCATCATCGTATTAGCATCATGATCATCATCATTATAATAATGATGATAGAGATGATACTACGATTACTAAATTCATATTTTTTTTGTTATTAGCTTTAGATTATTGTCATAACACTTCTAGTAACATAATGTAGGGAATAAGTATCGATATTTATCAGTAATAATTGTAACGTTAGCAGTAACACCATCTGCAATTCAAGTTATCAGCAACCATGTATTAAGAAACATGCAGGTCACTGGACGAGAACCAGTTCATATGATAATGATGATATGAGAATGGAAATTTTAATAATACAAGTAATAATGACGTCAAAAATATCAAAACAGTAATGGCAAAAATATCAATTATAATATCAATAATAATAATAATATTCATGTCATTGTTATCAGCAGCATTATTAGTATTACTATTATCAGAAAAAAATAATGAAACTACACACTGCTAACACTTTATCTTATGTTTATCGTTTCCTAAGAATGCTTTTCCTTGCCTATAGTCGCAGCATTCATTCTGTACCCGTGGCATTTGTATATATCTGCATCACCATAACTGATCTTTATTCACATAATCACTGATAACCGACAGTCATACCAAAGTGAATGGAGTCCTTGTGGACAGAGTGGAAAAACTACCCAGCGGCATTGTGGTCTATCATATCTCAGACATCCTGTATAACTACGCGCAAAAGGTTGATGCAGAATTCAAGAAATTGTCTTCTGGAGATTTTGGAAGTCCCTTCTGAAGCGGATGTCGCCTTTCCATCTTTAATTGATCAGTAATATAAATGTAGATGTTTTCAACCGTATTTCAATAAATGTAACTAAAACTGTTTTGTTCAAAGTCCTATGAAATTTTGGCAAAAATTCTGTACTCTCAGGTGTTTCACTCGTCGCGCCAGTATATGTCTTCGCTAAAAAGACGAAAAACGAGAGAGAGAGAGAGAGAAGTAGTAGTAGTAGTAATAGTAGTAGTTCTTGTATTTAGCTGTATATAATATATTCAGTAGTCGCACATAATTTTTTTTTAAATATAGGTATGTAAAGAATAGTTTGTATATAGGCCATAGCAAATAGTTATCATCCACATAAAACTTTAAAACTTTGTTTGGTGTTCCATGCTAGAATAAAAATCAGCATTCTTTAAAAAAATCAGTTCGATAAAAATGTAGATTATCGTTGCTACTCACGTTTCAGTGGTAAGAGACTTTTTAAGAGTACCATTTGGATAGTCGCAGTAGTGGAGAACACAAGGTACAGCCAGCAACAAAAGTGGTGACGCCTCGCCAGCCCTGGCTCGGAGAGATCATGCCCTTCTTGCCCTGAAAGGAGGCCCACCTTCAAACAACCAGGGCATAGTTGGGATGGTTCGAATGTGAGGAGGAGGAAAAGTAAATTTATTAATTTGATGTATATATTGGAAACCTGCCTTAAGAAATAAGTTATCGTATATTATTTCGAAAATAATTTCAAGAAACCTTATCGCAGCGTTCTATTTCAATTCCTTGTCATATATTCTATATAAACTTAAACATTGTTGGAACTGACTATTCGTCAGATGGAAACATCCTTCATACATATATGAAGGATGTATTATTATATGGCTCTGCATTATCCTAAGCAGCTACTCTCTCTCACTCTCCTCCGTCTTATATCACCTGGATCCGCTGTTTGGATAATATGTTATAATGTCATATGTTATTTGGAAAATAACGTATATTATTTCATACGCCATTATATGTCAAATGTTTACAATTATTTCATTACCAAAAATAACGAAATGAATATATAAAAGACGGACATAAAAAGCAATGGGTTTCTTGAATAGTTTGGGGGGAACATCGACAAGGTATTGGACACCAACTGCTGAAACGGCAAATTAAGATGTAAGAATTGATAGAGGCAAGGCTAAGGGAATATCCCCTTAGCCTTGGATAGAGTGAAGCTAGACTCGGCCCTTCGCGAAGTGAGTGAGCAAGCGTGCCGGGAAGGGGGTTCGCAGGGAAGTGCCCAATCTGCCCAAGTGTAAAGACTGTTGCCTAATAATTTAACACTAAAAATATGTTAATAGTATAAGTTTCGCAACATCTGCATCATATATACCCTACCATAATTATATAAATGTACCGTTGCACACATTCACTGCATTTCATTTTACATCATTCATTTTTCACTAAGTTTCGGAAACAATATAATAAATTAGGTTGACTGACGATGCACTTTAAATCAATTTATATCTCAAACTTTATGGTAATATAATAGACATAAATGCTTCCTATAATATATGATTGTGTGTGGCGGAGACATGTGGCCCATCACACTCAAGTTGACCCCAACCTAACCTGAACGCGACTGGAGGACGTGATTCGTAGGAGGCACCCGAACGAAATAAAAGGAAAACAAGGGAATCGATACCTAAACCATCACACCCCATTACCTCGAAGTTTTGTGGCCAAACCCATTTATTAATGTTTGGTAGTTCAAGAGGCGCTATTTGAAACGATACATTATTCACACCCACAAATATTACACACTGTGTGTGTATGAGAGAGAGGGGGGTGGGCTGCGGACGGTAGCCTCGATAAGATGGGACTGAAACAGCCGAACACTCACTCCATGCTTTGCCAAGCGAATCCAGATCACCCCCTTCCTCCCCCCCCCCCTTTTCTAACTATATCCAGGTTGTTTGAACGTGGACCACCTTTCAAGGCAAGAAGGGCAAGATCTCTTCAAGCTAGGTTTGGCGAGACGACATCGCTTTTGTTGTTTGGTAATTAGTGAGCTAAACTCTATATCATTAGCTTTTCCTTTTGTTGCAAATATTGATAGGGAACTATCTGTTTTTTGTTTTTTTGTTTAAAATTTTCTTGACGATTTTGATGAAACTCACACCCTGTTATTTTGACCCTAGCTTGATATCTGTGGTCATTTTTTTTTCAAAATCGCCTGGACAGTTTTTGAATTGTAAAAAAAAAAAAAAAAAAAAATGCTGGAGGGGGGGGGGCAAACACTTCTTCAAAATTGATAAAACATTCAATTTGATTCGATTTTTGGACAGGACTACAACTGGTTTGAAATACTTTTTTTTGATCTCGCCTTACTTTTATGTGAATTTTTGAAGTAGGCAACTTCACAAAAATAGCAAAAAGTGAAGCACAGGCAAAAATTGCAAAAAGCGTATGTAACAAGTTGTAAGATATTTTTTCTACATGAGCCCATATGTTAACTTTGGATTAAATTTGCGCCTGTGAGTTTGCCCCACACCAAAGTGGTGTTTCCAGATATAAGGCTTTTTCGTTTTACATCTTTTCATGATTATGTTGGTATCAACAAAATAAGGTATAAGAATAGTTTTTCTTATATCATAGTCCCCTATCATCTCTGCTTTCCGAAGTATTGCGGACATTGGCAGTAGGTAACAATTGCTCAAAATGTTATGAATATTGTGGTAGGGTCGTGTGTATGGGCCTAAATTGACCATAAAAAAAATCATACCGCCATTCTGATTTCATATCTATATAGAACAATCTTTTAACTATGTGACCATTTTACATAGGCTACTTTTTCAACACCCAAAAAGGGTCTCTATATATATTATATATATATATATATATATATATATATATATATATATATATATATATATATATCACTAGTATAAGAAGCACAGGAAAATATTGCAAATCCTTATTGCAGCATATAAAAGATCTACTATTCAGCTACAAAATGAGCCATAATACGTTAAAATCGGACTGAAAATTTGTGCTACGCGTAAGTGTAAAATATCGAAATATCGCGATTTTTTTTTCTTACATTATGGATAAACAAATCATGTATGAAATATTTGTATATGATATAATTTATTTTTATTTACCTTTATTGTTGCTCTATTGGGTCTTACAACTTTAAACTGGCTGTCGAAAAAATGATTGTTCTCAAGAGCCAACGAATATCTCAACGGCCCAGAGGCAGTTAGAAGGGGCAGTGTGCATGTGTTTTTGAGGTAATGGTCCCAGCAGGGCCGGTCCAGAAAATTTTCTGGTGGGGGGCAAGTGGGGGTAACAGTAAATCTGGGGGGCCACCAGATTATATATACAGGGGACCATTACGTCGTCATTGGGGGGGGCGGGGCACATGGAGTGGCCAATCAGATTGCAGTGGGGACGGGTGTCCCCCCACCCCCCCGTGCCATGTTGTAACTCTATGGAGTGAAACACATACCAACACTTCAATGAAATAAAGATACACAAGTAAAAGGTGGTGTAAATATATATATATATATATATATATATATAAAGTATATAAGGATATACAGATAATTTTCTGTGTATTCCATGACCTTATGCTAAAACGACAAGCAAGAAAACACAGTTCCCCTCCACCAACCGCACCGAACCGCGAGTGGAGTGATGCAAAGTACCACCACGTGCCCGGGTTCCCCAGCCCGACAGTAAACACGGCTCCTGTTGTGATAAATAATAACTACAGTCACAACCATGTAAGACACGAAACGTCTAATCCAAGCAATGTGGATGCGGATGGGTTTACTCTCGTGGAAAAAAAGAAAAAAGAAGACAAAATAGAACAAAGATCTACCGCTAAACCTTTACAGGGGGCAGCTAAACCAGAGGTGTTGTACCTTTACATAACAAACTGCCACACAGACACTGAGGAAGCAGATATCGAGAATCACCTACTCGTTAACTTCCCTGAGGTGGACGATGTAAATGCATTCAAAACAAAAATGAGTCATTCATATTATGCCAGCTTCACTGTTTCTCTTAAAGGCAAAGCACTTGTAGCTGATGAATTTCTGAAGTCAGATTCCTTCCCCAGCCCCGTGAGAGTCTTTTTAAATAGAAACAAGTACAAAACCTCAACCCGAGCGGGATGTTTGACCAAAATGACTCGTCAACAATTGCGCCAGCTAACGCAAGACCCCGCAGAACACTTCCCAGCATTTACCTTGCAAATGCATGCTGCCTTACAAAGTGGACGAACTTGACGTCATAATGAAACAAAATACTATCGATATTGCAGTAATCACAGAAACTTGGTTCAAAGACGATACATTAAACATCGGAACCATACAGGGGTACCACTTATTTAACAAAATTCGTCAGGGCAGAAAAGGTGGTGGCGTTGGTATCTACATCAAAGATACTATCCCCTGCAACACCATAAAATCCATCTGTCCACCAAGTGACGACCTTGAAACATTATGGCTCGCTGTTAGACCTACATGGCTGCCTCGCGAAATCAGTGTGCTCGTAATCTGCGGGATATATTTCCCCCCAAGGGCACCTACCGAAGAAAGCCTCAGAGAACACATAATAGAAAATGTGTTCATCCTCCAAGCAAAGTACGGAAATCCCTTTTTTGTAATTCTTGGCGACCTGAACACTTTTTCTGATTATGAAATCACCTCTGTACTGAATTTTAAGCAGGTTGTGTCATTCGCCACGCGTGGGAAAAATACCCTGGACAAAATCATAACAAATAAAGAGCATTTTTATGAAAGTCCAACTTCCCTGCCCCCTTTAGGCAATAGTGATCACTTGTCGCTGCTCTGGGTACCAAAGAAATACCAGGCACCCACGCAATTAAAGGGAACAAAACTTATTCGTAGATTCCCTGATTCTAAAATCCGCGAGTTCGGATCATGGATTACTCATCATGACTGGGCCGACGTTCTCAACGCCCCCGACCCGAAACACTAAATGCCAACTTTTTTATAAATCAATCTGGAACCAAGTTGACAACTGCTTCCCCTTAAAAAGAACTTCCACCCACCATCAGGACAAACCATGGGTCACCAACAGGATCAAAGACCTTATCCTGGCAAGACAAAAAGCTTACAAAACAAAAAACACCGATGCAACAAAGTACTTGGCAAAAAAGGTTAGACAAGAGATAAGATCGGCTAAGAAAAATTATCATAAGCAAATAATTGATAAAATCAGTGACGCAAATCCCAAATCGTGGTATAGCCACATTCGGAATTTAATCGGTGACAAAAGAAGTGACAGTTACCTCTCTCACATCAGCGAAATTGCCGACTCGCCAGAAACGCTGCTAACATCATCAACTGTCACTTTGCGAACATCAACAAGCTACTCCCACCATTACAATCAGCAGAACTGCCAACTTACTTACCCTCGCGCCCTCTGCAAGCAATTGTCAGCGAATACGACGTGTACCAACACTTAAGAAGGATAGCAAAAAGCAAATCTCCTGGCCCTGATGACATCCCGCCGAGGTTACTACGTGAATTCGCTCCCGAGCTCGCCACCCCCTCTGCGACATCTTTAACTGCTCCATCACTGAGGGCGTGGTGCCTGACCTATGGAAGCGTGCTATCACAGTCCCAATTCCCAAAACAAATCCACCTAATTCTCTCGATGACCTTAGGCCCATATCATTAACACCTATTCCTTGCAAAATACTCGAGAGAATAATTGCTAAAGAATTGTGGAAAATATTCGCCCCAAATTAGATCATCGCCAATTTGGAAATACCAAGGGTAGCTCCACAGTCCACTACCTAGTTGACCTGATCAATTATCACTTCAAATGTAGACAAAAGACTCGAGGTCACTACCGTCACCATCGACCTGAGGAAAGCATTTGATCTCATCGACCACACCACATTAATTAAGAAAATGATTTCTCTGGGTTTCCACGAGGGCTGGGTGAAGTGGATATCTTCCTTCATCAACCTTCGCTCCCAGAGGACTCGTGCAAACAACCAAATATCCGATGAAATTGATCTTCACTGCGGTGTCCCTCAAGGAACGGTCTCGGCCCATTATTGTTTCTGATAATGGTAAATGAGGACAAAATTCCGCACGTGAAGATCTACAAATATGTGGACGATGACACTTGCACTAGCACACAACCAGGGCAAGGAAACACCTTATTACAAGACGCCCTTAAGCAAGTGTCAGAGTGGGCTTCAACTAACAAAATGTCTGTCAACACCAAGAAATGCACAGAAACAAAATTTAAATTTAACAAATTAGCCGACAGTGGTAGTACTCTAAAAATAGGCGAGGAACTCTTAACTCGGGCCAAAGAGGTGAATCTATTGGGAACAGTTATCAGTGACGATTTAAAGTGGTTCGCCAACACCAAGAAACTGATTTCAAAGTGTGGAAGAAAGTTCTTTATGCTAACCAAATTAAAATCTTTCGGTGCATCCCAAGAAGACCTTCGCATATGGACGACTTTCCTTCGACCAGTCTGTGAATATGCAGCACCAGTCTGGCATTCGTCCATTACCAGCTTTGAAAAAATAAAATTAGAAAGACTTCAGAAAAGAGCATTACGTATCATTCTCGGGTCAAACTACACCACATACACAGAGGCACTAAACCAACTGCAGATACCCTCTTTAGAAGACCGGAGAAAATACCCAACGCACACAACATCTTTACATCTACGAGATATCGGCACCTGCTTCCCGACTTGCGTCAATCAAGCAGACAGCTTCGTGAGGATGTTAACAACAAATTATGTGAACCAAAGTGTCATACATCCAGATATTATATGTCTACTATTCCCTATTGTATTAGACACTTAAATGATAACTTTGTAAAGTAACAATTTTACCCTTGTAACTAAAACTTTACTTAATAAACTCTTTATTATTATTATTATTATTATTATTATATTATTATTATATATATATTACTTCCATTTGTTTGTTTGTTGATTGCTTTTTTGTTCATATTTATCTGCTAAAAAAATATTGTTGCGTGGTTAAAGTGTGGGGGCACCGACACTCGCCCTACTACAGGAGCTGACGAGTAATCCTCGAACCGTGAATAAGATGTGGGCATGGGCATGGGGAAAAGCCGGCCTGACTACCACCTACGGAAGTGGGTAACCACAGCTGTCCATGCAAATGGCTTTATTTACTGAGCACTGTCACTACTACGGCCTCGACGATCACAGAATAGACACTAGAAATCACTGGCAACAGGGTAGCGTCGCCGTACATCATAAAATATCACAGCGAGACACAATACACGTAAAAAATCAAAGTTAAGAAGTCCTCCCCAGCCCACATCACACCTCTTCACAGTCAAGGTTACCCGCCAACTGCGCTCTTTGACGACTCCGCTGTACGTCACGGCAGGGGTTGCCAAGTACCCAAATTAGAAGAGGTTTGAGTGTGGGTTAAATGCACTCCTTTCGGACCCAAAGCTTACAAACCAATCTTCTAGAGGTGGGATGTTTAGAAAATGTATGAGAGCTTGCAAAAAGGGCGTCAATAAGGACATTAAAAATAAAAGTGAACACCCCAATTGGGCAACACGACCACCCGTTCGCATAGGTGAATCCGCGAATCCGGGCGCGTTCGTGTAACTAAAAATACGTAACTCTACAATATGAACATATTTTAATGAGATTTTTAATGTAACTTAGATGCCATGACATTTTGGTGGTGATATGGATCATGGAATTCCAGGAATTCATTTTTCTAGCCAGGAATTATTTTTCAAAATATTTTCCTCATAGATCAGACTAAATATGATGAAATCATAAAGAAATAAAATACTCCAATATGAACGGCATATGTTTATTTGTATGAAAAATTTCTTCGTTATTGTTTTTCCCGCTTGCCAAATTTTAAAAATTATTTCGAAAAATAAGGGTTGATCTCATCTGACGTGAAATTTAATAAGCTTTCAGTAAATAATCTCATTTTTAAATTATATCTACTCAATACGTCACAATTGCCTATTTTCTAAGGTAAGGTGAAAAAAATAATATTTAGGTCTACATCGAAAAGTGCTGCTATCACCTAAAAATAGCGGTTGGGCATTGAGATTTCCAGGGGAGAATCGGAGGGCCTAAAACTTCTTGAAAATGCATTTAACTCGATTTCGGCAAGATGGGAGAAAATGCCGAAAAAAGACTAGACGATCCCTTTTAGTTTTCTTTTAGTTTATTGTTGTTATCCATTTTCATTATAGAGCTATTTCCGAAGAAAATTTACTGAGAAATCAGATCTTAAATATAGTGTATTTTGATAGGTGTAAATGACGTTACAGTATTTAAGCCAATGATAGTGAGTTGTGAGATATCAGATTTAGATAAATGATTATTTGCATGGTTCACTCGCTCTTTTATCTCTTGTAACGGTGTTAAGTACCAAAAACTGTCATTAGAATACTCAAGGGAGAAGGTCTAGTTTCAATTTTGGATTTAACAGCCTATAAAGAAATGGAGCCACCTAACTAATTAAATGGCTTGGAAGAACCCAAGAGAACAGTTACATGTGAATATATCGTAACAGAAGCTGAAAGTATAGTCAGATTTTTTTGTGGAAATAATGATGAGGTATAACATATTTGGAAATTTCATTTATTAGTCTATTTATTAATCGATATATTTATTATTTATATATGTTTTATTATCACTGCTTTTTGTTATTATTATAGAAGACTTTATTATGGTTACCCTGCTTTTGTTTATGCACTATTATGATCAGCTTGAAAACAATGATAGTAAGAGAAGAGAACAGACGGAGTATCGCAAAGGAATATATTTTCTGTTGATAGGCTGACATTATCATACATATATTCATTTACACATTTAAAGTTGCCCTTAAAGTGATTAAACTTTATTTCCAAGAAGTTTATAATTCAGGAATGGAAGAAAAGTCTATCGTCCCGAAGCAGATTCATGGAATTGTTGAGAAAAAATGATTTAGAAGATCTAAGCAGAAGTATGCAGGATGAAGAATTAAACAAAGGGATACAATGAAAATAATGGTCTGAAAGCATTGAGAGAATTTTGTCTAGGAAAAACCTGGTTGTTGTTTTCGGAGTTACTGAAAAAATAACTGTTACATATTAATAATTAACTTTATCAGCTCAAAGACAAATGAACAATAGGGGAGATTATGAAAACCGACTAAAGAAGAGTACGAAATACAAAAAAGAGCATCAAATAAAGAACTTCCTAATATCACGTAGCGGTTGTTTATCAAAATGCTGCGCAAAAAAAAAAAAAAAAAAAAAAATCTATAAAGAAAATTAACGAGTAAATAATATTACGTTGATCCATGGTACTTTAAGGATATTCTTTAAAGTCTCACATATAACTGTCTTTTCTAGTTGACTGGATTGCCGGAACATGTCAGATTTAGTTGCCATCAACATTCTGTGTATGGAAACCTTGAAATTAGTTGTTTTTATCAAGAACCAGTCGCTAAACATAATATTGACATTTATTCGCAAGAAATGGACATGCATTATAAAATTAATATTGAATTATAAGAAATTATTTTTTTTAACAAAATCAACCACCAAACATGACTATTGACATTTAATCGCAAAAAATTGCATACAATATATAAATGAAATATTAAATCATAAGAAATTAGTTTTTTTTTAAACAAGAACCATCCGCCTAACATAAGACTATTGTCATTTATTCACAAAAAATGCACATGCATTATGAAGCGGAAAATTGAATGATAAGAAATTAGTTTTTTAACAAGAACCAACCGCCAAGCTTAAGACTATTGACATTAGCCCTTTTTTCCACCGACAAGGAACTGTCACGCGACACTTTCTTATGACTCCGCCCCTATTTGTGGGGCTGCCTGATTTGAAACTGGAAGAAAATTGGAAGTTAGAAGTTGATGCTACACTGTACGGTGCATTATTCAGTAACGACAATGTTAATGAGGATATTATTGCACCAAGTGCTCAACTAAATGTATTGCGTGTGTGTGTGTATATATATATGTATACATACACACATATATATTATGCATATATATGCACGTAAAATCATATATACATACATACAACATATATATATATATACATATATATATATATAAATTATATAATATATAAATATATGTACATGTACACGTGATACATATATGTATGTAAGTATAAGTATGCATGTATGTATATATACATGTTTCTTTTCAGTTCCGACATGTTACCGAGATATGTCATGTGATATAATATAAAATATTCTACGTCTATGGCTATGATGTGATTCTAAGAAATGTCACAGGTAATATGGGAAAATATAAACATTTATTAAGAATTAAATTATATGAAGTACGTTGATAAAGTATTTTGCTTCATACGAGTGACTAACCGATGTATGTTAGTAGTAGAGCATAGTACAGCCAACACAAAAGCGATGTCGCCTCGCTAGACCTAGCTTGGAGATATCATGCCCCCCTTACCCTTAAAAGTGGCTCATGTTCAAACAACCCAGACATAGTAAAGGGGGAAAGAGGATGTGGGTGATCTGGATTCGCTAGGCAAAGCAAGGAGTGAGTGTTCTGCTATGTTTGTCCCATCCTATCAAGGCTACTGTCCGCACCCCCCCCCCCTCTCTCTCTCTTGCACACACACTATGTATAAAATTTGTGGGCGTGAGTAATGTATTGTCTCAAATAGCGCTTCTTGAGCTACCAAACATTAATATATGGCTTTGGCTACAAACTTTCGAGGTAAAGAGGGTAAATTGGGAAGTGCAATCCCACACCGTTTTTTGGGTGAATAGAATAATTTTGCAATAGCTTTCGTCGTGTTTCGAACGAATCTAGCACTCATTTCCTTCGCAAAGGAAGCATAACTACGATATCGGTTCCAGTAGCTGGGGCGGGCATGATACATGTCAGAGAATTTTGGGGGAGGTAATTTCGAGAAAAATCGGTAGAATATCAGCTAGCATAGTATATTAACAAATTTCCGGGTTGTATAGGGGAGCCATTCCCCTCCTCTTAAAAACCCCTTTCACAGAGCGGCCTGCACTCCCCCACCTGGTCTACAAAATCTTTACCTCGAATGTTCCGATAGGGTAGAGTCCGGGCAAAAAGGGTATCTGACACGTTTCAGAAGATATAGTGGGTTTCGCCCCCTTATACTCCTTTTATGGGTCTGCCGCCCCCCCTTATCCCGCCTGGGCCCGGATTCACTAACGCACTACGATGGTAAAATCAATGGTAACTATAGTTACCATGGTAAACAGACAGCGGTGGTATTCACTAACGACTTGCCATTGGAGTTACCATGGTAAATTTTACCAGTAGTCAGAGCACTGGTAACTTCTGGGAAGACGATGTCATCACATGTTATCTCGTCAAAAAAACAATATGAAAGCAAAGTTTTGGATTTGTTTTTACACCTGATGTAACTAATATAATGGCAAACAGATATCACAGTGCGGAAATAGTGAAGAAATGCAAATTTCACATGAAACTAGCAAGAATAAAATACACACACATTCTCGTGAACTTATAGGCCTACATTATACTAGAATGCATGGAACCGATAAATAAGTGAACTCTTAAAGAGTTCTTCTCTGACTTAATTATTACAAATGCTATAGAAAAAAACTACCTTGCTGATATATAAACTGGCAATACCAACACTCAATGAGTATAGCAATATCTGTATCTATCGGCATTTTGACAATACACTCCAAAGTGCATGGGCAAGAATAAGCTTGAGATATTTCCTTTGACAACAATGTCAAATGATGAATAAAAAGGTAATTTTCTATATTACGTCCGCATGACCGATATCGACGATTTTGGTATCGTTGGATTCCTCTCACTCTCCACATTGCAAATATATAGTTTTTATTGCGCGCTAACCCCCCGTTAGCGACAAACTTGGCCCCGATAGCAGGGGAGGGCATGAAAGGTTCCAGGGAAAATGCGGGTTAAATAGCACTAATAATATAACGCACAGTGAAAATAACCATGGTTATTCACATAACTTTCCATAACAACCATGGTTATTCACATAACTTTCCATAATAACCATGGTTATTCACATAACTTTCCATTGCAGGGGGCTGCGCCCCCTGTGAACACCCCTGGGGGGGCTGCCGCCCCCCAACCCCCGCCGAGGAAACAAAACCTCCACCACGTATTCACGGCAGGCTAGAGCGTTACACAATCATCGTCGATGTCGGAACAGGGGGCGTATTACCTTGTAAGATTCTCACTGAATCAGCATTTTAACCTTATTATAGTCAGCATTGTATATAGAGACGATTGTAGTATAATCAGGATAAACACGGTGGCCCGCCCTCGTCGGCGGGTTTTGCGCCTTTTTCGATGTTACACCGATGGCCTCAAAGTCGAGTTTCCCTTCCTCTGGAATAACGACATTCGTATTCCTAACCGAAATAACCGTCGCGTTCAGAAGTCAGTCATAGTCGCCACGATGGCCGAGTGTGGAGGGTGCTCGTACTCCGAGACGGATTTTCTGCGCGAGATTGCCATTAGCCAAGAAAAAATGCTAGATATGTGCTTCCGCCACGGCCTCCTTCGTCGTGAGAAAGATTGCGGCAGGTGCGGGCAGCCAGCACGCCTAGACCTGAAGAAGAAAAGATTCAGGTGTGATAGGGCCGTGGCGGTCAGGAAGCAGAAGAGGCAGAGGTGTGACTGTCTGCTTCGATGTTGTGGGCTCTTTCTTTGCGCAATCTCAAAGCACCCTGCCTCCTTCACATTTTGCGGCAAAGGAGCACCCTCCCAAGTAATTAGCGGCATTAATAAATCAGGTTAGTACCTTAAAAATCCTAGGTTATTGTAGGTTATCGCTCCGCATCTAGTTCGTGTGCGCTCTATCCTGCCGTGAATACGTGGTGGTTTTGTTTCCTCGGCGGGGTTGGGGGCGGCAGCCCCCCAGGGGGGTCGCAGCCCCCCTGCAATGGAAAGTCATGTGAATAACTGATTATTTTCACTGTGAGGTTCAATTATTCGGTAATTTTCTATATTACGTCCGGCGCTCCGACATCGTCGCCCCCGCAATCGGGACCAAGTTGTCGCTAACGGGGGGTTGGCGCGCAATAAAACCTTATCTATTTGCATTGTATAGAGTGAGAGGAATCCAACGATACCAAAATCGTCGATATCGGTCATGCGGACGTAATATAGAA
>NW_020869042.1:72674-77674 GCF_003789085.1 Penaeus vannamei | reverse complement strand
TAGTAAACACTGGGAACAATTCTTGCATAGTATCAATAGTCAAAATTATATAGCTGATGTATGGAGAAAGATTAATAGGCTGACAGGTAAAAACAGCATCGCAGTTTCAGAGCCACAAAAACAGGCTAATATGCTGCTGGAGAAGTGGGCCGAAAATTCTCAGCTGAACTTACTTCCGCAAGATATAAAAGATCAACTTGACAAGTCGAAAATAAATAGAAAATTCAGTATAGTAGTAGCCTGTGCTGCTATTGACCCGTCCGACTTTCCCGAAGTAACCGACTGGGAGCTGAGTAATGCCCTTCTGAAAGGTAAGGCAACCGCCCCTGGCGAGGATGGCATTATTCACAGTGTTCTTCGCCTCGTTGCTCAGGTACCAGGTAACCCGCTTTTACACCTGTATAGACAGCCTATCACAAGGAATCCTCCCAGACCAATTTTCTTGACCTCCTGTCTGTGCAAAGTACTTGAAAGAATAATTCTGAACAGACTCATGTACCGTGTACATGCTAAGCTATCCCCCAAACTGTATGGATTTCTTCCAGGACGTAGCAGTCAGCATTGTTTTACAGAGTACTTAACAAACTCAAAACCCAGGCACGCAAACCGTATTTCTTGATCTTCAAACTGTCTTCGATATTGCAAACAGAGAAATTATCGTTGAGCAATTAGCTAGCTTTGGTATACAGGGAAATCTGTTAACGTGGATTCAAATGCATCTACCCATTCGATCAGCTCAGGTTTTCTATATGAGTATTAGGAATACTCATAGAAAAGTGTTTGAACTCGGCACACCTCAGGGAGGCGTACTTAGTCCCATGCTATTTAACATCCTAATGCATAGATTACTAGGCGATATACCACTTGAGGGCAATGACCATTATTTTATATGCAGATGATATTTGCATTAAATCTTCATCCGAGGAGAGAATGCAACAGATTCTTGATTTACTTTCAGCAAGGGCTACATAGTGCGGCTTGTTCATATCGACTGGAAAAATAAGGCACTTATCCCAAAGATAAACGTCCCAAGGTTTATGGGACGTTGAACTAAATCTTTGCCACCAATACATATGCCTCGGGTGTTAGTGATGCAGAGTTCATAAAAATAGGAAGAAAAGTCTTTGGGAGCGATTGAAGCCACTTAAGACACATCGACAAAGACCATGGCAGTAATGTCAATATTACTAAACACTTTTACGTGTCATGCGTACGGTCGGTCACAGATTTTTCATGTATTGCACTTAGTATTGTTTAAGGTATCAGAGTAGGCTAGTTTAGAAACTACAAAATCAAGACATGAGGATTATTTTCGGTGCCCTTAAATAAAACAACGAGGATTGTGAATATGAGAACAAAATATAATTTATTGTCTGTCTATGAAAGAATATTATACATGAAACCATATTTAATGTCAGAGCAATAAGAGAACCCCTCCACTGTACAGAATTCCAGAGACAACTAAAACATAGAATAGTAGAGCTAACTTTGAATGACAACATCGACTCAAACTCAAATCCATGGCTACAAGTAACATGTAAGCCCTTATCTCAGTTGAACACACGCATACCTAAGACCCTACATGGACTTTCTGTTCCACCGTGGAAAATGTCGGACTCAAGTTCATACGACTGCCCCCCCCACCATCCCAATGACAGTGTCCCCCTGCTATACTTGAGCAATATGCACTAGCAATTATCAAAAAGCATCTTGAAACTGCGCCCACTGTATGTGAATGCTACAGTGATGGATCCTTGCAGTCTGGGAGTAGAGCAGGGTGTGCTATTGTCGTATATAAAAACAATATTTTGCAGCATCAGGATTGTAGAAGAATTAATGGCTGGGCTAGTATTGCGCAAACTGGGTTGGCAGGAATTATCATAACCACAAAATTTCTATTGAATCATGGCTCAGGGGTAATTGTCTGTGGTTCACAGACTACTCTCCAGACTTTGAACACACTGGACAAAGGTGCAGGAAATATAACAAATCAGAATAAACGTGTACCGTGCAAAAGATCGAGGCCCTGATGTACGTTTTGTGTGGATACCATCGCATGTTGGAATCCCCAGGCATGATCATGCTGACCGCCTAGCAAAATCAGCATGTGACAAGCAAAGTGTGGATATACATTTTGGAATTCCTCATGCTAGGATTTCACATATCATTAAAACCTCCTTCAAAGAGGACGTGACGGAGTTAACTAATTCTCAACAGCCTGAAAACTAGCATTAAGCACTAGGATCGGTTTATGCAAGATGTATTCATCTATGATTTATATAAAACAAGAACAAGACAGTGTGATATTGTGACCGCAAGAATCAGGCTGGGATATGGATTGTATTGGCAGGTCAGCACAGTTTGTAATGTTGAAGAAACTAAGTGTAAATTATGCAATGAAGAATATTAGCGGACACTTGTACATTATATCTCAGAATGTCATGTAATACAGCCTTTCAGACGACACAACATGAGGTATGAAGAACTAAGCAACTATTTCATATCATCTGATGTCTTGGAAGATATACCTATGTTGTATCCTAAATTTGGAATATAGCATCACATGACCACATAACAAATGTGACAATGCCTTTCCTCGCCTAACCTGTGTGCCGGCTCGGTAGATGAGTAGATAAATTACTGTGTTATTGTTTTTTTTTCCTTTAAATGATATAGTACAGATTATAATAATGTTTATGCCTAAATTTCCAATGTAGTACTACTATTTGATACTATGACCACGCATCAAATGTACCACAGCTTGCCCACGCCTGTGCAGTTAGCCAGTCAGACTAAACTAAGCTAATTTTATCAGATACATTCTAATAAAATTTGTTTTCTTCTCGCTTCTTTTACGAAAGGCAGCTCAGCATTTAAACCAAATACCTAAACGATAGACTTAAACCACTGTGATCAGTCAGTCACACTAGTAAATGCACCAATGACTGGCACCTTCATATCCCTGATGCATTAACGTTAGTGCCAGTCATTGGTGCATTTACTAGTGTGACTGATTGATCACAGTGGTTTAAGTCTATCGTTTAGGTATTTGGTTTAAATGCTGAGCTGCCTTTCGTAAAAGAAGCGAGAAGAAAACAAATTTTATTAGAATGTATCTGATAAAATGAGCTTAGTTTAGTCTGACTGGCTAACTGCAAAGGCGTGGGCAAGCTGTGGTACATTTGATGCGTGGTCATAGTATCAAATAGTAGTTCTACATTGGAAATTTAGGCATAAACATTATTATAATCTGTACTATATCATTTAAAGGAAAAAAAAACAATAACACAGTAATGGCTTTATGGATCTACCGAGCCGGCACACAGGTTAGGCGAGGAAAGGCATTGTCACATTTGTTATGTGGTCATGTGATGCTATATTCCAAATCGTAATAACTTCGTATATCATACATTATACGAAGTTATACGATGTGTGTGCGTGTGTTTGTGCGTGCGTGTGTGTGTGAGTATGTGTGTGTGTGTGTGTATGTATATATATATATGTGTATGTATATATATATATATACACACACACACACATACTCACACACACACGCACACACAAACACACACACACACGCATCGTATAACTTCGTATAATGTATGATATACGAAGTTATTACGTGCATGTATATATATATATATATTTATTTATTTATATATATATGTATATATGTGTGTGTGTATATGTGTGTGTGTATATATATATATGTGTATGTATATATATATATATAGATGCATGTATATATATATATATGCATGTATATATATATATGTGTGTGTATATATATATATGTGTGTGTATATATATATATATACATGCATCTATATATATATATATAGATGCATGTATATATATATATGTATATATAATGTTAATTTATACATAGATAATTAGAAACTCGTGCATGCGTGCGTGTGTATGCTTGCGTGCGTGCGTGTGTGTGTGAATATGTGTGTGTGTGTGTGAGTGTGTGTGTGAATATGTGTGTGTGTGTATATGTGTGTGTGTATATGTGTGTGTGTGTATGTATATATATATATATGCATGTATATATATATATGTATATATATACATATATATACATGTATAATGATATCTATCTATCGTAATAACTTCGTATAGCATACATTATACGAAGTTATACGATTTCACTCTTTAAATGATTATTTATTTTTCTTTGTAGTTTTCTTTATTTTTATGTTGTTATTTTTCAGATCGTATAACTTCGTATAATGTATGATATACGAAGTTATTACGCATATATGTGTATGTGTGTGTATATATATATATATTTATTTATTTATATATATATGTATATATAATGTTAATTTATACATAGATAATTAGAAACTCGTGCATGCGTGCGTGTGTATGCTTGCGTGCGTGCGTGTGTGTGTGAGTATGTGTGTGTGTGTTTATGTGTGTGTGTGTGTATGTATATATATATATTAAGTCGAGCTTAATTCAGCGCAGGGGTTATGTTTTAAAGGGTGTTTGCGCTAAAATGATTCTCGCTTAACAAACATTTAACAGTTTATGGTTCAGCTCACAAGAGGACGCAATTAGTATATATATTTTATGAAAGTAACGTGAATAAACTCATGAATAATATATAGTTTTATTACAGCATTGTAGTTTCACTCTTTAAATGATTATTTATTTTTCTTTGTAGTTTTCTTTATTTTTATGTTGTTATTTTTCAGAACCTTAGCAGTAACTTTATATATAATAATTCAATAGATATTTCAAAATGGACACTAAATGGACACTGCACACCTCATGTTACACACACATAGACACAACCACACACACACATGGTTATAATGATAATGATAATGATAACAACAGTGATACTACTACTACTACTACTAATAAAGAATATAATGACATCAACAATTATCATCATCAATAATAATAGTAATAATGATGATGATGATGATGATGATAATAATAATAATAATAATAATAATAATAATAATAATAATAATAATAATAAT
>NW_020869042.1:71328-72574 GCF_003789085.1 Penaeus vannamei | reverse complement strand
TAATATAATATAATAATAAAATATATTAATATATAATAATAATATATTATTATATTATATATAATAATAATATATAATTAATATATAATAATATATATATATGTAATATATCATAATATATATACAATGGGGTGAAGAGAAGGGGATAGGATAATTGATTATAGGATTATGGTAAAAGAAGGAGGGAACTTGGCATTATAGTTTTAAGGAGGTTTGGTAGATATGAGATGAATTTAGGTAGTCAAGGTATATAGGTTGTTATGAATAGAGAGAATGATGGGAGATATATGAGGAAAGGAGAGTGGGTATAGTGAAGTTGGAGATAAGATGTGGATAAAGGGTGTGAGTATAAGGTGAGTTGGTTTGGAATTGAGAGTAATGATATGGGAAGGAATATTAAAAAAGGATTAAGAAGATGATAGGAGGATGTTAGTTTAGATACAGTATAGAAATGATTATAGGGTGAAAAAAGTAGCATTGTATTATGAAGGTATGATATTAAATATATTTGTTGAGAGAGTATGAATGATGGAGAATACGTATGATGAATTAATGTATGAAGAGATTATGAAATAATCAAGGTAATGTAAAGATATTGTGATTATGTATCGAGAAGCAGTAGATGAAAGGTTATATAAAGTAATTATGGAAGATTGGTATTGGTAGGAAATATAGAAGGGGATTTGATATTGTAAATGATGAAGGATAGGGTTTAAGAATGATAGATGGAGTATAGAAGTAAGGTCATGTAAATTGATATTGATCAAGTTGATGAATTTGAAGTAGTTGAGTATCAGTATGGAAGTTGTTGAAAAGAGTATTGGTAAGGAAGTTGATATTGATAAAAGGAAAGAGTTGAAGGAGAATTAGAATTTTAGTAAGTATAAGGATTGATATTAGTATATATTGTTGGTATATATAGAGATTAAAGTGAATGATGAGTATAGAAGTTTGAGTACGATGTAAGTGAAGAGACGCGAATAGAAGGGATTACATGAATAGAAGGGAGGATATAAGGTATATTTGTGGAATTAAGGAGTGAATCGGATTGTAAGTATATGGTGGTAGTAGATGTATGATAAGTATAGAAGGATGGGTGAAGAAATTGATGGAAACTGAGAGTGTGATGATGGTGGATTGATGCAGTAGGTTATTATTAAGAGGGATGAATTGGGCAACTAGGTAGAGGAATGGAAAGGAATGAGATGAGAGGAAGATGTAAAGTGATAGGTTCATAAAAAGATTT
>NW_020869042.1:33828-66328 GCF_003789085.1 Penaeus vannamei | reverse complement strand
AGCCAACCAGTTCTGGATTTTACAGACAAGGGGATTGGTTGAATGCATAGACTTTATGAGGGTTAAAGAGTTACGGGAGTCAGTAAAAATAGTGAAAGAGGATAATGGGGATAAGTATATATGTCTTAAGGCAAATAGGAGTGCATACAGTTCTGTAGTAAGGACACTAGAGTCAGGAGGGAGGGTGTATTTGAAAGTGCAATTTGGGAAGGTTACTGCGAATCCAGCTCCTGAGATGGATTTGGAACCGTCAGTGTAAACATGAATGCTGGAGGAATGAATGAAGACATGGTCAAGGAAATGAGTGAGAAGGATAGAGGGGGGAATATCTGATTTTGGTGGGTCAGGGAAAACTGAGGAGCAAATACAGGGCTTAGGTATAAGCCATGGAGGAATGGAATGGACAGAAAGTGGGAGAGGTCGGAGGTGAGGAAAGGGGGAATGGGAGATGAGAGTATCCATGCGTACGGGGAGAGGAGTTGGTAAACATGGAGAAGAGGTAAAAGTAGGAAACAAGGATTGTGGAATAGTTAGTTTGGTAAGGGAAAATTGGTGAAATCGAGCACAGCATCGGAGAGAGAGAAGGGCTTGACATCGAGAGAGGGATGGCATGCCAGATTCAGTATATAGGCTCTCAACTGGAGAGGAGCAAAAAGCGCCTAGGGCTAAGCGGAGACCACTGTGGTGGATTGTATCAAGGTGAGCACGAAGGGAGGTTGAGGCAGAGGAGTAGATATGGCATCCATAATCTAGAGTAAAGAGGATCAAGGTAACATGACGATGGAGGAGAGTTTTGCGATCTGAGCCCCAGGAGATGTGTGAAAGAGTTTGTAAGATTCGGAGGCGGCATTGAGCTTTTTCTTTGATGTACAATATATGGTCTCGCCAGGACAATTTGGAATCAAATATAACGCCTAGGAATTTGCAAGAAGAACGGTATTGGAGTGGAGCATTATATAAGAAGAGCGGAAGTTTGGGGACTGTATGTGAGCCAGAGAAAAGGATGGGGAAAGATTTGGAGGTAGAAAAGTGAAAGCCATGGTTAGTGGCCCAAGAAGTTACTGAGTGTTATTGCATACTGAAGGAATTGAAAGAGATCTGGTATGGATGTGCCAGATGCTTAGATGGTTAAATCATCAACATATAGTGATGCCCGGGATCTTGGTGGTAGGACAGAGACTATGTCATTTACAACAAGAAGGAATAAAGTGGTACTAAGCACACTTCCTTGTAGGACGCCTTCAAATTGACGAAAGCATGATGACGTGGAAGAGGCAATTTTGACCTGGAAAGTATGTTTAGAAAGGAAAGATTTAATGAAAACACCTATGTTTCCACGTAAACCTATGAAGGACAAATTGTTGTAGGATATGGTACCGCCATGTGGTATCATATGCTTTTTCTGGATCAAAGAATATGGCTAATACGGATTCATCGCGTGCAAATGCAGATGTAATATATGTCTCGAAATGGACAAGTGGGTCTGTTGTACTTCAGGCACAGCGGAAACCAAACTGGGAAGGCGAAAGGAGATTACGAGATTCCACATTAAGCAAAAGTTAACAATTTGTTCTAGTAGTTTGCACAAGCAGCTAGTAAGAGCTATGGGGCAGTAATCTTGGGGTAGGGTACCCGATTTATTGGGTTTTAAGAAAGGTAGGATAAGAGCATCTCGCCAATTTTGACCTGGAAAGTATGTTTAGAAAGGAAAGATTTAATGAAAACACCTATGTTTCCATGTAAACCTATGGAGGACAATTGTTGGAGGATATGGTACCGAAATGTGGTATCATATGCTTTCCCAAATCAAAGAATATGGCTAATACGGATTCATCGCGTGCAAATGCAGATGTAATATATGTCTCGAAATGGACAAATGGGTCTCCTGTACTTCAGGCACAGCGAAAACCAAACTGGGAAGGGGAAAGGAGATTACGAGATTCCACATTAAGGGGACCGTCCCTGAAAATGGCCACCTTTCCCTACTCTATACATCATAAAAAAATATTGGTTAGAGATAACTGATTGATTCTTTTTGCATGCTATAGAGTAAAGAATTGCGCTCCGTTATATATATTAATTTTAACTTTGCTCCCCCATTGGGGGGGGCACCCCCCAAAATGTCGAAAAAAATCGTTTTTTTTTTGGTATGTCTTCGGTACATCCCAACTATCAGAGCTTTTTACAGAATATTCCCCCCAAAATACTAGTGTTAGATCAACTCTAGCCTATAGCCATGTAAAAGGCCAAATTTTGAATTTCCTTTTTTTTTGGCGGGGGACAGCTTGACATAAAAACTACTTTTTATTTCTTTTTCAGCATTAAAATATTATTATTTTTTGATTAAGGCAAAAATTCAAAAATCGGCCTTTTACATGGCCTTGGGACGCCGAGGCTCTAGTGAAAGCAACAAACTGCATTTGGATCGCATGAAAATTACGTGAGTTGGGATGTACCGAAGATTCATTAAAAAATGACGGAGCTACGGCGTTTTGTATTTAGCACCTTGCCAAAGTTCGTTATCTCTGTTATTTTTCTCTGAATCTAATGATATTACATATCAAAAAAATGCTTTATTTAGTGTACTTTGCAATGCAATGATTACCAAGTCAATAGGAATTTTCATGTTCAATAGGGACACTATTCTGTAAAGGTATGTAACTTTTTTCTTTTTTTTTTCGTTGTTCATAAAAGTTGATATTTTCGTGTGAAAAGCTTAATAAATGCATTTTACCATAGAGACTACTAATCTAAACCAGATAAAAACCTTTAAATTTTTTTTTTTTCCATTTTATTTTTATTTATTTTTTTTTTTTTTTGAAGAAATGGGGAACTGTGGATGGCAACATTAGTACAAAATCATTCTAATTATAAAGTCCTGGCATGAATACAACATGGTTCAATTTTGAGAATTTCAAAAGCATATGAATTCAGTGCATTGAATTCGAGAACTTACGAAAATCGGGGGGGGGGGGGATGGTCACTGGGTGTTTATAATTTTCAAGGAGGATCATATGTACGTGAACGCACGCACATAAAGTTAAAAAGATTAATCATCATCATTTAGTAGGCCTACATTGACTTTCATATCTAAATAATAAAATATATTAGTTATCCCTCTCATACCATTTTCTTTGATAATTGTCAATATTAACAGATTGCAAAGGAGAACAAGTGTACAGTTTATGATTAGCCATTTGCACCCATTATCTTTACTAAGAAGTGCATAAAATAATGCAGACGCCTAGGTGTTGTGGGATATTTGCCAATTTATGGTGCCTAAGACTTACGGTAACGTCTAAACATATTCATTTTTATCGGGAAACACCCAGTGACCATCCCCCCCCCCCCCGATTTTCGTAAGTTCTCGAATTCAATGCACTGAATTCATATGTTTTTGAAATTCTCAAAATTGAACCACCATGTTGTATTCATGCCAGGACTTTATAATTAGAATGATTTTGTACTAATGTTGCCATCCACAGTTCCCCATTTCTTCAAAATAAAAAATCAATAAAAAATAAAATGGAAAATAAAAAATATTTTTTTTTTTTAAAGGTTTTTATCTGGTTTAGATTAGTTGTCTCTATGGTAAAATGCATTTATTAAGCTTTTCACACGAAAATATCAACTTTAATGAACAACGAAAAAAAAAAAAAAAAAAGTGACATACCTTTACAGAATAGCGTCCCTATTGAACATGAAAATTCCTATTGACTTGGTAATCATTGCATTGCAAAGTACACTAAATAAGCGTTTTTTTTATATATAATATCATTAGATTCAGAGAAAAATAACAGAGATAACGAACTTTAGCAAGGTGCCAAATACAAAACGCCGTAGCTCCGCCATTTTTTTATGAATCTTCGGTACTTCCCAACTCACGTAATTTTCATGCGATCCAAATGCAGTTTGTTGCTTTCACTAGAGCCTCGGCGTCCCATAGCCATGTAAAAGGCCGATTTTTGAATTTTTGCCTTAATCAAAAAATAATAATATTTTAATGCTGAAAAACGCATTCAAAAATAGTTCTCTATGTCAAGCTGTCCCCCGCCAAAAAAAAAAGGAAATTCAAAATTCGGCCTTTTACATGGCTATAGGCTAGAGTTGATCTAACACTAGCATTTTTGGGGGAATATTCTGTAAAGAGCTCTGATAGTTGGGAAGTACCGAAGACATACCAAAAAAAAAAACAGCGATTTTTTTCAACTTTTTGGGGGGTGCCCCCCCCAATGGGGGAGCAAAGTTGAAATTTATATATATAACGAAGCGCAATTCTTTGCTCTATAGCATGCAAAAAGAATCAATCAGTTATCTCTAACCGATATTTTTTTATGATGTATAGAGTAGGGAAAGGTGGCCATTCTCAGGGACGGTCCACTTAATGGAAGGAAAGTGTGGGGAAAAGTGAGAGCCACTACTGACCTGGCTGAAATAGTTGCCCAGTTTATTAGCTACTTTGACAGGCTCAGAGATGAGAGTATCTCGAATATGGAGGAAGGGTGCATGATGAGGGGGATGTTTGCATGATAATTTATGGATCCGTCGCCAAACAGCTGAAATACATGTAGAAGTAATTGAGCTATTTGTTTTATTGTTTCTAATTGTATGGCAAAGATGGGCAGATGCTCTTTTAAAGGAAATAAGGGCTGATAGCTGGTGAGGGGTGCCTCGTTTGTAGCGATAGCCGTTCCAGGCTGCTCGTTTAAAGCGAAGCACTTTGGTGCAATCAGAATTTCACCATCGAACACATTTAGAGGTATAAGGTCTCGAAGTTCGAGGAATGGCTGAATAGGCAGCTCTTAGGATCGTGGTTGTAAAACATTGTAGCATATCTGAAATGGACAGAAAGGGGGGTGGAACGATAGGTATCGTAGAGAGTGAAGTGAAAGTACGCCAATCAGCTCTATCAACGCACTAGTGTGGAGGATTAGGAAGTGGTACATATGAAGTAGGAGAAAGGAGTACTGGGTCACTATAGGGGAAGTGGTCTAGAACTGACCAATGGAAATCTAAATGTAAAGTAGGAGAGCATAGAGAGAGGTCAAGGCATGAAAAGGATTGCATGCGCATGTCAAAGTGTGTGGGGCAATCTGAATTAAGAATAATTAGGTTATTTGTGAAGAGGAAGCGTTCTAGAGATCGGCCTCGGGAGTTGGTAATAGAGTCACCCCACAGAGTGTGGCGGCAGTTGAAATCACCAACTACAAGGAAATGTGGTTGGAGTTGGGAAATTATTTTCAAAGGCAAAAAAGTCAAAGAAGTAAACTGAAATCACTGTGATCCAGCGGCAAAGAAAGATGCGAATAACTGTGCACAGGACAGTAATTTGTATGGGAGGTATGACATAAGGTGTTTTATGATGGATAATTATAGACAAGATATAAAGGGAGTATGGGGAAGAGATAAAATGGTAATTGGGAATTGGAATAGGAGAATGTGTGAGTAAAATCTCTTGGAGGCAGATATTAGATGGATTATAAGAAGCAAGGATATGACATAGGTCTGGTCTATGAGAGCAGACACCGCGAATATTCCAATGTAGGAGAGCTATTTCTTAGTTGATTTACGAGTGATAATGCATGCAGTATGTGTTGGGGAATTTGAAGGGGAAGGAGCTAGGGGGTGTAAAGGAGGGGTATTAAGAGGTAGGGAATCTGGGGAAGGGCATTGTTGTGACATGAGTGATTCCCGTGTCTGCAGAAAGATTTTCTGCACACAGAGAGAAACAGATCTGTTTCCACAAGATGATTTTCACGCTAAGCAGCATGGATTTTTTTCATTTCTACAACCACTTCGATTATACAAACATATATCACTAACAAAGGGAATGTTTACCTTTAACATGGCTTTCTAATAATTTCTTGTGGTAATACCAATAGTCAAATTGGTAAATCCCTTCAGAATTATGAAATAAAAAATGCTTTGGATTAATTCCCATACACAGCAAGAAAATACCATTCTTCAACTCACTTATTTCATTATATGTAGTAAAGTCAGTATTAAAAAGACAAGTACATACTACATACTCCTTACCTTAAGCATTCAGGTGGAGCAACTCTCCTCTTTAACTCTTCCTGTGTTACTGTTATCCTTTGTTGTTCCCTCCCTACCATCAACAAGGCTGGTACCCAAAACACAAGTTCTGCGGAGAAATTCTCTTTTCAATGTGGATAATTACATTTCCTATCACTACATGAATGGTCTTTAGATATGGTAGATTTCCCGTCTGATCACATATTCAATAAGATTTCAAGGTCGAGGCCAAACACAAATAGTAATAATGATGGTATAAAGTGTATGAATTAGTTCTGTTAAAATATATTCAAGTTTATAACATGTAAAGCATGTTAACAATATTTATATCATCAAATCTATTCTCGTGTGAAGAGAAGGAATCTAATGATCATGTTAGTCTTAAACACAGCTGATAATCTTGATGTGATATTCCTGATAGCAAGGAAGGGCATGAAATATATTGAAGAAATTAGATGGTAAAACAGGCTGAAGGAAGAATAGAGAGCAAAAAATTAGTAAAACCAGAAAAAAGGCTTAAAATTGACTAATAAAACTATCGATGTGCCAACCATCTTTGAAAGTCTACAGACCAACATACCAACTTATATAAAACTCTCCAGGAATTTAACCCATCCTTCCATAAAATCTCCATGAGTTCACATCTAAAGCCCCCAAGGCTTTTATAACCAATAAAGCAACCTTACCTAACCTTTTTATACATGTTCTATATATAGTCCATGGCATGGGGTGAGACTCATATATGACCAATAAATGAGTCTCAATATACAACCCCTAGGACCCTGTGGGACTTATGCAATACGCTTTACATAGTCCCTACAAGGGAGCTCCATCCCCTGGACCCACAGGGTTAGCTACCCAAAATGATGGGTTATACTTTTTTCAGACTTTGGGGCACAGGATGGGCTTTATCTGCATAACCACTATATTTATACATGACCTGGAATCCCACTAAACTGTTTTATAAATGACCCATAATCGACACAACAATGTCAATTTGTCAAGGAATAGTCTCCCAGCACTGTCAAATATCCCTGTGGTATAATCACTAATGCACAGAGATTTATTGTAAAGTATAGGGTAAACAATTGTTAAAACACATTAAAGAAGTATAATAAAATCAAAAGAATACATTAAATACATGAATCAGGAAAAGCAGGCATTGATAACAAAATAATCTTCACAAACATGTAGTTCTACATGAATTACTTGGCAGATTGCAGTAACAAGTTTATGCAGTCATAGTAGTGTTTATCATCACAATGTGAACATGGTGAAGTACTTAGAAGAAGAAGGATCAATCATCTCTTTTCTCTGTCATTTATTTCCTTTATTTCTGTTTTGCGCTGGAAATGTCAGCGATGAAAAGTCTGTCACTTTTCATTGAGGCATCCATTCCTGATATGGTTTAACTTGAAATCATGATTATCATGCAATGAAAATTTTCCCACCAAGCTGCAGGAGGGTAAGACAAGGCCCTTGCACATCACATTTAATTTTACAAAAAAATAAAATAAAAAATAAAAAAATAAAAACTATTAAATACAGTTTGCTTCTTTCATTCTCATATATATGTAGTACATGCCATGTTAACTGGAACTTTAGTTTATCCATCTCTGTGTACAGTTACTGAGCCCATCTGTTTTAACATGCCTATCTTACCATTTAATTTTATCTTTATTGTTATTGGAAAGATAAATACAACAGAATCAATACCACTATCAATAGTTTCAGTTACACGCACCCATAATGATACAATTATCATACAGAAAGGGAAAAATACACTCACTCATACATGAAATAATATAAGTAGGCCAAGAATAACATCAGAAATTAAGAAAATAGGCCATGACATATGCCTCATAGACTGTCAATGGCAATTGGATGGGGGTCTGGGGGCAGAGCCACCAAAAGGGAAATACACATTTGTTAATTCCCATGAGTGACTGAAGAAATAGGGATCACACCTCAGAGGTCTGCAAACACTTTATAATCCTTTACCAATGCTTTCACTTACATCATTTACAAGGGAAAACTAGACATTCACACATATTACACCATGGACAATTGAAACAAGAAAAATAATATGGTGATTCAGTTTGCCTTCACAACTATGCATAGTAACAACTGGGTGAAAACAAACCTAATTGTTAGACCCATCTCTTAAAGCATTTGCTAAGGAAAGTTGTCTGTAATTCACATTTGCTGCATTTTTCTAAGAAAAATGCCCAAAGTTGTGTTGCTTTTGGTTGCACTTTCATATATTGGGAAAGGCTAGCTTAACTTCCATATTTTTCCAAACAATGAAAAAAAGAAAGCAAAGATGGAAAAATGGGTACAAGCCACCGAAAGGGAATACAGAGATTGGGTCTGAGGGCAGAGCCACCAAAAGGGAAATACAGCGTGGGGGTCTGGGGGCAAAGTCCCTGGGTTAAAAAGGATTTGGATTCACACATCTGTTGATTCCCATGAGTGGCTGAAGAAATAGGGATCAAACCTCAGAGGTCTGCAATCACTTCATAAACATTTACCGATGCTTTCACTTACATCATTTACAAGGGAAAACTAGACATTCACACATGTAACACCATGGATAATTGAAACAAGAATAATAATATGGTGATTCGGTTCGCCTTCACAACTACGCATAGTAACAACAACTGGGGGAAAACAAACCTAGTTGTTAGACCCATCTCTTAAAGCATTTGCTAAGGAAAGTTGTCTGTAATTCACATTTGCTGCAGTTTTCAAAGAAAAATGCCAAAAGTTGTGTTGCTTTTGGATGCACTTTCATATATTGGGAAAGGCTGGTTTAGCTTCCATATTTTTCCAAACAATGAAAAAAAGAAAGGAAAGAGGGAAAAATGGGTACAAGCTATGGACCACGGGAATGTCCATGGTATCTAAAAGGAGACATTTCTTGAGTCCATAACACTTCCTATCAAGTAAATACTGTAGTAATAAAATAAATCATTCTTTACTTTATTCATTTTATTTCGCTCTTTTTTTCATATATTAATCAGCGACTGCTTAGGCACTGTTTTCTACTACAGGTAGTCCATCCAGTGGTCCTTCTTGCCCAGATTTCATACCATCCATGTTTAAGTTTAAAAGTGAAGATGATAAAAAAAGGGAAAAGGTTAGCAAGGTATTAGTGTGCACAGAAAAGAACAAAATTAAAACTAGATGAAGAAGAGCAACAATTACATCCCAGTTAAAAATATTTTGATTAAATATCATTATTTTTATAAATTTACCTGGCATATTTGTTAGATATTCATAATGTTTACTGTTTAATGTTTGAACATAAATGTGCTAGACATCAAAGGTCATATAGCACTATAGTAAAGTATTGGATCAGAAAGGGCAAAGGAGAGTTAATGATTACGATAAAATGTGTTAGATGTCAAAGGTTTGAGTGTTATAGGATAGTATGGTTGTGAAAAGGGTAAAAGGGGAGCAAGTGAACTATAACAGAAATTAGTATAAATGGGGAAGGTATAGGAAAACTGTTCAAGATAGCTGTTGAAAAAGTAGGAGAGAGGGGCAGAAATGACAAAGATTGAAGGGTGTTATAGGAAAGTATGGTAAAGAAAAGGGAAAGGAGGAAAATAAAATAAGTAGAGCAGTGATTAATAAATGGGAAAGGTTAAGGAGGTAGAGCAATTAAATCAACTGCCTTGTATCTGTGACTGTGGAAGGAATAGTTATAATAGGTGATAATGGTAGACATGGTTGTCTTAGTAGTAGGGGATTAGGTATCTGAGGAGTAGGATCAGGAGTAGGATCAGGTGTAGGATCAGGAGTAGGATCAGTAGTAGGATCAGTAATAGGATCAGGAATAGGATCAGGAGTAAATTCAGGAGTAGTGTCTACGGGTTTGATAAGGAAGGTGGGGTCTGGGGAAGGGTATTGTGATAAAAGATTCACGTGTTTATCCAGGAGGGAGTGGGAGGGATAGTGGGGAGGGATGGGGTATTGGGAGATGCTTAGTCTGGGTGGTTTGGGTGGTTGAGAGGATGAGATATTTGGACAAGAATAGGGTTTTGAGAGAGGCTTTGGTTTGGGTGGTTGAGAGGATGAGGTATTTTGGGAAGGGGTAGGGGGACTATAAGGAGGTAGAGTTACTGAGTGAATTGTAGTGTATCTATGACTGGGGAAGGAATAGGGACATTGTTCAAGGAAAACAGAGGTGGCTGTTGGAGAAGTAGGAAGAGAATCCAGGGGTTGAGAAAGGGGGACTGGGGAAGTTGGTGAAGTATCAATAGAAGAATGTATGGAGGGGAGGGGTCTGAAGAAGGAAATTGTTGTGATAGAGGGGACTTGTGTGAGTATTCACGAGGGAGCGGTAGAGAGGGTGGGGTATGTTGGGAGGGTGTAGGAGGAAGGGGGATGAAGGGAACTTGAGGAGGATGGATATCTGCAAATATTTCAAATGTAAAAGGAGTAGGAACAGAAGGATTGAGGGGTGGGTAAGGGAGCGGAGTATTCTCTTGGGTAAGTTTTGCATGTCTTCCAGGATTTCTGAGTTGGGTAAAGAGGACTGAGAAGCAAAGGTTCTCTTATAAGGAGAAGAGGAAATAGATATCTGAGGAACAGAAGAAGAGGAAGGTGTAGGAGAAAATGTAGTAGGAAAGTGTAGAGTGGAATGTTTAGGTTGCCTGGTATGACAAATAAAGTGAGGAGGCGGGGTAGGTATCAGGGAAGTGGTAGAGATTGGAGTATCTGGATTTAGAATGGAAAATGAATTTGGCTGGTGGATAGGGTGTAGGGTGAGTAGGAATAGGATGTAGGTTTAGGGTATAGGGGAGAGATACCTGGGGAGATGCAGAAACATAGGGTGTAGGGTGAGTAGACATAGGATGTACGTTTAGGGTATAGGGGAGAGATACCTGGGGAGATGCAGAAACATCTTGTGAGGATAGTAGGGGAGCAGAGCGAAGGACATTTTTGGAATAAGTTGAGAGAGAAAAACCTCACCGTCATGCTTCCTGTCTGGCCTCATGTAGAGTGAGGCATAGTTTAAATCTAAGAACTGCTACCTCACACTCAAACTTACAGGCAGGAGACTCCTATGAAATAAATTATGGGAGTCTACACAATTGGCACAAGTACATGACTGATCACGGCAATCTGAACGGTCATGACCAGGTTGGGAACATAGACGGCAGCAGCCTGTGGAGCGACAATGTTTGGCCTTGACCAGGAAGGAGTCGATATTGTCGAACATGATAAGACAATCTACCAATGTAAACCTCATGGGGGAGGTCTTGTCTATGGAAGCTAATCTTGGCAATATTGACGTGGGATTTACGCTGGCCTCTGGGAGGAAGAGTGTAATGCTGTACTGCCACTGCATCATATTCAGCAAGGCAGTCTGACCAGTCCTTGTGACCTTGTGACATGGGACAAGCATTTGGGGGAATAGAAACAGTTCCAATACAAGTATTAAGAGAGGAGTGAGGTTCAGCAGGAATGGGTTTGCCAGTGAGGTCAGTTAGGGTAGAAAGTGCATGAGCTTGGGATTCGGATATAACTGTGACAAGATGTGAACGATCAGAGCGACTGCGAAAGGTAACCCTGCCTACTTTTTTCTGGAGGCACTGCTGAAAGAGAAGGGTATTCTCCGAACAGGGGGCTGTGGGGGAAATTACAAAGAATCGATCCCACTCGCCTGGGCCAAAGAGAGTACTTGAAGGTTTGCAGAAGTAGGGACAGTCAAAGGACGAGGGTGAGAGGAACATGGGGTGGTGTGGAGTGGAGTAGTTCTGCAGCAGGAGATGAAGAGGAGAATGTTGGGGAAGAGAAAGGAGTGCTTTCTAGAGGTTGAGTAATAACCTGGGTGGGTGTTTTGGAATGGTTAAAGTTGTTTGTAAGCATCGAAGAGAGGGTATTAGTATCAGTGGTCAGAGCCATGATCAAAGGAAGGGCAGGGGTCAGTCGGCTGAGGCCCAAGGTAGGGGTGATCCCCCACATTGGCTCTCAGTCCTTGTCTCCTAAGCCCTCCCACAACGACAATCTAGGTTTTGGAAGGGTTAGATATTCATAAATATTGATTTGTTGTACATCAAGCCATCCTGAAAGTTGTCTTAACCACACTCCTTTTAGCAAATGATATGGACAGTCTTTTAATTTTATTACATCTAGTTTATCTGTATATTACTTTTTCCTTTCCACCAATGACATCGCAAAATCTTTGTCAGACATTTTGCAAAAAATTAATAATAATAATATTAATAAAAAATAAATGAATAATACGAATCGGAGAACATATGTAATAATTTCAATTGTGGGTATTTTCCTTTGAAAAACTGGTTTGTTTTCACCCACTGATTTTCTTCTGGAGATGTCATTTGTTGTGTATTATTCATTGTGCATGCCTTGTTTTTGTTTGGAGATCTTTTGGTTTGTTTGGGGTTCTCTGGCCTAATGTTTAATATTTGCAACAAATAAATGTGCTAGACATCAAAGGTCATATAGCATTATGTCGGAAAGGATAAAGGAGTTAAAGATTAGGATAAGATGTGTTAGATGTCAAAGATTTGAGAGTGTTATAGGATGGTATGGTAGTGAAAAGGGAAAGAGGGGAGTAAGTGAACTAGAGCAGAGATTAGTAGAAATGTGAGAGTTAGGAGGGTAGGGTGATTGAGTGAATTACAGTGTATCTGTCACTAAGGAAGGCATGGGAACAATGTTCAAGGAAAACAGAGATGGATGTTGGAAAGTAGAAGAATCCAGGGAGAGGGGGAGGGGTGTTAGATGTCAAAGATTTGTGTGTTAGAGGAAAGTATGGTAGTGAAAAGGGAAAAGAGGAGAGTAAATGAAGTAGAGCAGGGATTAGTAAAATGGAAAAGGTTAACAAGGTAAAGCAATTAAGTGAATTGAATTGTATATGTGACTGGGGAAGGAATAGGAGGATAAGAATCCAGGGACTGGGGAAGGTGGTGAAGTATCAGAAAGAATGTCTGGAGGGGAGGGGGTCTGGAGGACACTGTTGTGATAGAAGAGATTTGTGTGAGTATTCAGGTGGAAACAGTAGAGAGAGTGGGGTATGTTAGGAGAGTGTAGAAGAAAGGCGGGTGGAGGGACTTAGAGGAGGATGGATATCTGCAAATACTTTAAGAGGACCGTCCCTAATGAGGAGGGGACATGGGGTCAAATTGAGATAGCTAGCATATAGTATAGGTACATGGATGAGGAAACTACCAAACAAGTATTAAACGCCTATTATGGCTCGATGTTTTCCAGCTGACGTGAGACCCGCTGAACACCTGGGGAGACACATCCCTAATGAGTGCTCAGGTACACCTATGTGGACTACTGCTTCCTGCAATCATGCATACGCCATTTGATTATGCCATTGTGCATAGATATGAGTTCTTGAATGTTCAAGGAACACTTTTATACCAATATCAGAAAAAAATTATATCACCGTGATTTATGATGAAATATTTTGTGAAATAAATCTAAAAATGAATGCAAGTTTTGTGTCCTTTTATACAGGAAATATCCTTCTATCAAGACTCCCTGGTAAAGTGTTGTAAGTTCCGAAGAAATCTGTAGGTATATAACGTACGAAGCACTAATGTTTGAAAATAGCATTATAGGTAGGGATTGAAATATTTCCATTAAATTTTGCTCAACGGTCGGTACATTAAGGCATCAGTAAATTTGATTTGATTTGAAATTGGTCATTCCTGCTGTGAAGAGGACTTTGTTATGAAGGTCACCAAATAATCAGATTTTTGAACTTCAGATGTATAATCGAGATACTGATTATTTCATATTGAAGGTGATAGTACTCAGTAATACCCATTCTGAAATAAAAACTATATGGGATTTTGAACTTGATTTTGTACGCAGTCTTCGTCTAGAGTTGAAAGAGCTATCGCACCTGTTTTGTACATTTCCGATAAAAAATAATACATTTAGACGTTAGTGTACGTTTTAGGTACCATAAATTCGCAAATATCCCACCACACCTAGGCGTCTGCATGATTTTATGCACTTCTTATTAAAGATAATGGGTGCAAATGGCTAATCAACAACTCTACACTTGTTTCCCTTTGCAATCTGCTAATATTGACAATTATCGAAGAAAATGGTTTGTAGGGTAACTAATATATCTTATTCCTTTAGATATACAAGTGAATGTAGGCCTACTATATAACGATGATTAATTTTTGTTTTAGCTTGATGTGTGTATTTCCAAACATATGACATCCCTCAAAAATTAGAAACACCAAGTAATCACCCCCCCCCCCCCCCTCCCTGTGTGAAGCATGGGAAAAATTTGACGACGTCAGTAAGTTCCCGATTTCCATGTACTAAATTCATAAGCTTCTAAAATTCTCAAAATTGAATCACCATGTTGTATTCATGCTAGGACTTAATAACTTGGATGTTTTGTACTGATATTGCCATCCACAGTTCATTTTTTTCAAAATCGAAGTAAAAAAAAAATCAATAATTAAAACAAGTAAGTAATTAAAAAATTAAAAAAGGTTCTTATCTGGTATAAATTACTTGTCTCTATGGCAAAATGCAAAAAAAAACAAAAAATAGTTCTCTATGTCAACCAGTCCCCTGGCAAAAAAAAAAAAAAAGATCTAACACATGATTTCTTTGTGGATTGTTCAGGAAAAAACTGTGGACACATTATGTGTACCGAAGAAGAGGGGGGAAAAAAAAATGTTGACTTTTTTTTGCCCCCCCTCCCCCCCATGGGGATGCGAGGTCAAAATTATATATGAAACGAAATGCAATTTTATATTCTATGTTATGCAAAAAGAATCAATGAGTTATCTCCAACCAATTTTTTTTTATGATGAAATGAGTAGGGAAAGGTGGTCATCTCCTGGGACAGTCCCCTTAAATGTAGAAAGAGTGGAACAAAACGGGTGGGGCGGGTGGGGGCGGGTGGGGGGTGGGTTTGCCTTGGGTCATCTTTAGGAATTTTGGATGTCAAGAGTTTCTAGAGGGGAGTTGCATGAAGTGGACTGATAAATATAGGTTAGTAAGAGAGGTTCTTTAGCATAATGTGTTGCTTTACAGTTGAGTTAGTTTCAGTGTGTATGTTTGCTTTCTGTTTTACATTGCTGGTTGTACTGTTGTGTTTTCATGGGTTTGTTGTGTATCTAAGTTGCTTGTTTTGTTTTGTTAGTTTGTGGTGCACTTGTTTCTTTTATTTCATTATTACAGGTTCAAGTTGTAACTGTTTTTTAATCTCTAAAGAATTGGGTGTTTCATTCTCTTTATCTATTTCCTGTGCTAATTTGTGCTCTGTACATTCATCATTAAAGCTATGTCCATATTGGCTAAATTTGTTGCCTCTTTCATTGACCATACCTTAAACAGGTGAAACATTTCAAGATGGGGATTGTATATTGTCAATTGCTACACTTTCGGGTAAGGCTCCTCTAAAAGTGATTCTTAGGAATTTTGTTAGAATAGATTTTTCTTCAATTGTATGGTCTTGTTTGGTCTTTTAAGGGGGACATCGTGACAAAAATTTTCAAAAATACTCGAACATTTGAAAAAATTCTCTTGGAATCTAGTGGGGTTTGGCAATCCTGAGACGTAATATTTTAGTTAAATATGTGAAAGTAAAGGAGTTATAACTAAATCTCTGACCCCCCCCACCCCCCTGCCTCCCGCTCCGATGTTTACATTGTCGTGTCCATGAAAATATACTCAGCAAATTTTTTTTTTCTGATTTTTTTTTTTTTTTTTTTTTTTTGGGGGGGGGGGTTATTTTGGCATTCTCTGTTAGCTAGCTGGCAACTCTGTTTTGCCATCAGCTGATCGTCAAGACTGGGGCTCTGGGACACAAAACTCCACTAGAAAATCAGAGAGAAAGGTTGCCAGCTTGTACCTCCACAACACCATATTGCAGACATAGGCCAATATAACACAGTAAGGGGACAATACTAATTGTAATGTTATTTTAGTATTTAATAAACGTAATATGATCAGAAATACTTCTTAATCACAGCTGCAGCAGTTGTTTAAACATTTAAATACCTCACAAGGTCAGGTTAGGCACTGCAAAGCCTGTGGTGACATGCATACTTCCACAATCATGTGCAGTTTTTACAATTAGTACTTTGCAAAAGGACAATGCACCAGCTACACTTCAGAATACCATGTGAATGCCATAGAATGCAGCAAGATTGCCACAGAGATTAGAATTCTAAAAAAATAATAATAATAATAAAAAATAAATAAATAGATAAATAAAAAATTTAAAAGCTGAATATATTTGCGATGGTTTTCTTAGAAAAAAATTTCATTTTGGGTAATAGTAGCCCATATATTATATTGTGATGTTCATAAGACTGAACATTTAGATAAAAAAATAAATTCCCACTAAACTAAAACAAAATTTAAAACTCAGGTCTTTGCAAGTTTTAGATATTGCTATAGACTATAGGTGGTAATTTTTTCAACAAGTTTGTTCAACGGAAAAGTGCGATTTTAAAGAGTTTGTGATGGTTTAAAAAATTGTTTTTCAAGAATAACTTTATTATTTATTATCCAAATGATCTGAAACTTGGTGGCATTTATAACTTTATATGTATGTATAACATATTAAAAAATTACGAAAATCTGATCATAACTGACGCACTTCAGTCTCAAGCGCGATGACCCCCTTAAATCTTATTTCCTCTATTATTTAATTTGGCTTATTTCCTTTTGTTCTTATTTCTTCTGTATTTTTAATTTTTAGTTCTGTTCATTGTAAGATTTTTACTTGTTGGTTGGGGTTCTTCCAGCATTTACCATCCAGCTTCTTTGTTTTTTAGTTGTTTTGAATTGGATTTTCTTCCTGATCACTTTCTTTTTTTTTCTTTTTTTTTTTTTTTTTCTCTTTGTTTGATTATTATGGTCCATATAATAGACCAATTCAGGGTCATCACCTGGATCAGTTAAGTTCACCGTCCATAGGAAAGTATGACATTTTGCAAAAAAATATTTAAGAACCACACAAACTCAAAGAATATATGTAATCATTTCAATTGTAGGTATTTTCCTTTGCAAAACTGATTTGTTTTCACCCAGAAATTATCATTGCTATCGTGATCTCGAGATATGATGTCAAACTGGATATCGATTCCATGCACGGGCAAGCAGGAAAGTCTGGTTATGATATACTAAACCTGTACCAAATAGCTTATCAAAACGGAAGTGACTACTGGTATCACAGAAAAGCCATTGTACATGTATGGTGAAACAAACAAGATGGGGGCATCTTGATATGAGATGATACCACTCTTACTTAGGTATACATTACCGAGAGCAACACAGAGATAATGGGAAATTGAAACCGCCATCTTATAGAACCCAAGAAATTATCTACCACGGGAAAAGACAAAAATGTTATCTCTGTAATAGTCTCACTTTATATTTTAACAAAGGAGTTAAAAATTAACTTTATACTGTAACAAAGTTAACTTTATACTTTATGCAACACTATACTTTATACTATAACAAAGTTAACTTTATAGCCCATACTTTTAAAACCTTTCACCAGTGCTGGCATTTGATTTTACCAGGCAATCGGGAATTTCATACTATTAAAAATATGGCAAGTGTTCGCCAGGGCTGGCATAAGATCGTATTGGAAAAGCCTGGCGAAGCAAAGTCACGCGAGCCCTACCTTTCCCGTGATTGAATACCATTAGTAACATATTTGTGTATATGATATAGGAATCCCATTGTAATTTTAAAATATCTGAAAATCACAATTTATTATGATATCACATATATACATAGTTTTTTCAAGATCAGTCGAGAGCTCAAGACATCAGCTGTATTTAGCAGAAATACAAGATGTTAGCGCCTAGCAATCCCTTTCATTCGCCAGGCCTGGTGATCGCCCGCCTTGGGTTTTAAACTAGGTTCTCCCTCACTCAGATGATTGCCTGGCGTAACTTCGCCAGATGAATGCCAGCACTGGCGAAAGGTTTTAAAAGTACTTTATACTATACTATATCAACTTTATACTTTTATACAAAAAATAACGGTTCATTTTTCGATTATGACAATCGGAACTTCCCAGACAATATCTATATCATTTGTTCTCGTGTGACGAGAACAAATCTGATGATCATTTCTGTAGTAATCACAGCCAATGATCTTGATGTGTTAAGTCCCGTTAGCAAGGGAGGAATAGCAAACAGAAATGTGCAAAACTAGCACAAAAAACTCTACGAACATGAGCACCACGTTAACTAGGGCGGTAAATAAACTTACCGACGTGCTAGAGTTTGAAAAACTTTTGGCAAAATCTACTGGATTTCACACTTTCCAAACCCCCCAAAACATCCTGACCCATAACCCAACTTAACCTAACAATTTACGGTGTCGTGAGCAGAAGTGCCCTTTGGACATTGCCTGAGGAGAGGGTTGTTGGGGGGCAAGCCCCCCAACACCCTCCGAATCAATGTAATGAAACATTCTCATCGGTCTCCTGTCACCGACTACCAAAAACGTCCTGTCAAACCTGGTGTCAGAAACACGAAAATGCACTTGCGAAGAAGTTTCTTCAGACCGATTTCCTTAAATCACTCTCTAATAAATCTTGAAACATGGAAATGAGGTGTAATAACGTTAACAAAGGCCACATATATGTGGAACAGTAGACACTGATAATTAGCCAAATATCGTTTTGACGGCACAGCAATACATGAACTACTTATCAGAGCGCAAGAATGAGTTGACTGGTCATAATTTTGTTTACATTCACGATGTCAACATGGTGAGGGACTTCCAAAAAGATGGGTCGGTCGTCTCTCTTGTCTATTATGTAACTCCTTTATTTTCAATTTGCACACCTTATGCCATAGACAAAAAGTGTCTTAATTAATGTCAAGGTAACCATTCCATATCTTTTTTTTACTCAATTTCTAATTGTTATACACTGTAAATTTTCCAAAATGACTTTATACTTTAACAAAGGAGTTAAAAATGTACTATTTTACTAAACCTAACTGATATAAGATATTGAACTGTAGGCCTACAAAGGTATCATTAGACACACATTATAGGACGGTAGAGTACTAGGGAAGGAATACAGCTGATGTCTTGAGCTCTCAACTGGAATATTGATGGTCTTGAAAAAACTATGTATGTACGTAATTTCATAACACATTGTGATTTTCAGATATTTTAAAATCATGTGATTCTTATATCATATCATACACAAATATGTTACTAATTTATAATATGAAAGCAAGAAAATGGTATTCAAACACGGGAAAGGGAGGGCTCTCGCTACTTTACTAGCGTGTTTTTAATAATACAAAATTCCCGATCGCCCAGCGAAATCGAACGCCAGCACTGGAGAAAGGTTTTAAAAGTACAGGCCTTAGTCTCTGGCGTTGTTCTCAGTAACAATTATCCTTACTTTGGTTAGGTTAAGTTTGATTTAGTTGGTGAAGTTAGTCTAGCATGGTTAGGTCTGGTTTGTACTTATTACCCGGAAATGACGTCTATATGCTCATATGGATGTGTGTACCATACACCAAACCACAAGAAATTGAATAAACTGTCATATGCGTATCCTCGGCCCATAAAGAGATAATTCTGTACAGACCTGAGCTTCTGTAATCGAGGGGCTTTCCATCCCAGGGCCCAGTGGACGCTGTCTTGGTCAAGGTTCTAATTGTTACCCAATTTATTCACACATTAACTATGAAAATTTAAATAATTAAGGTAATCAACAGACTACACTGTTGTAATTTCAAGAAATATCTTATATCTGTGCATTACCGAGTTCCAATTACAGCAACTGTGTTCCTTGCAAAGTGTAGGAAGTCGTTTGATTTCTCTCTAAATAGTCTTACACCTATTTCCTATCCATTACACATCTGTACCTATGGTTGTTTTCAACAAGTATTCTGGTTCCCATACCCTTATGCTCTTGGCTCTCCCTTTCCTCCTGTGTAAGACCTGTTTCCTGAGGTGCATCTTGATCTTCGCTACTTTGGATTATGTGCACAATCTCCTCTTCATTCGCAGAACTACTGCAGGTCAGAATTTCTTCGATAATTTCTTCATTCGCCGCCATTTGTGGTTCCCCGAACTCGTCTGACAAAGAGCTTCTCTCAAAGCGGTTACTCGCATGTGATATATCCGTATGTACATGAACACACACATACACACACGAACAAATCTGTAATATTGTATGTGTGTGTGTGTGGGGGGGGGGTAAATATAATCCGTATGTGCGTGTGCTTTTCTCGATTGTCTTTCATCTATTCGAAGAGTTTGCTCACTGCCATCTGCCATAGGCAATGACACTCTAATTATGCTATGATTACTGCATTAATTGGTAGAAGTAACCATTAATTAGTTATGATAAAAAAAATTCTAAGGGAATAAAACCAAACTCTACAGCCTCAATACTAACAAAATCTATTTTGTGGTTTTATTCCTTTAGAATGTCTTTTCATCATAACTAAGGGTTATGTTTTGCCAATTGATGCATTAATTACAGCTTAATTAGAATGTCACTGCTTCTGGCCGATGACATATCTATTATTGGCCATTTCTTTAGTTTTGAATTTTGATACAAATTTATATATTTCTTTCTTATAGGCTTCGCAAAATTTTGAATATTGTATATCAATGTTCTCTTCGTTAGGATTGCGTCCAAGTGTATGCCATCAAATAAATCTTTAAGGCCGCTTTCATACCAAGGTGACATATCGCATGTGGCAAATGGCAAGTGGTGAGTGGCATAGTGATTTCAGACCAAGGTTACACGTGGCACGTGTTACTCGGTTCACAAGATGGCATCCTCGGGGGTTGATGATGTTATTGTTGTTCTTTGTCCTAACTATACTTGTAATAATTGTCTATCTGTCACTTGGAGGAATAAAGTGGATGGCTTTGGGGATGATGTATGGTAAACTTGTTCCAATACACTGAAGATGTATGTGAGGGAATTTATTATGATAATTCTAACCACTGAGATTATTTTGATTGTATTGAGGTGATGTATTATCATACATCATTTGTATAATACAACATTTGTATTTTTCCACAGTTTGAATAAATACTATGTTAACTGTCTGGAAAAGACATAGCTGTGCACGAGAGAAGGCAACCATCGCATCGTTTCCTCCTGAGACTGCGCGTGATTAACCTCTAATTCGAGGATTATCAAACATCGCTCACTGGGCGAACGATGTTTGGCGGAATCTTTCTACACACTTAAAAATAGTGCCGCGTTTCCGTAACAGTATTTCTTCCGTTTTCTAAATATGAAAGATAAAGAAAACGGATATAAATAAGAAAACTGAACTGTACATTCTCTTGAATGGATGGATATTTTATTACAGTAACAGTGCGTAGGGTCAGATTCTGATTAATATAGGATTCCCCTGCATTAATTTCTTGTTCATTGCACTTCATAAAACAATATACAATTGTAGAGTTGCGTATTTTTAGTTACACGAACGCACCCGGATTCATGAATTCGCTTATGCGAACGCGTGGTCGTGTTGCCTACTTGGGGTGCTCATTTTTTATGCGAAAAAATTGGGGCAACTCATTTTGCCTTTTTCTGATGCCCTTTTGGCAAGCCCTTGCCCTTTTTATAAACGCCACACCTCCAGAAGTATACATAGTAAGTTTTGGGTTCGATAGGAGCTCGTTTAACCCACACTCAAACCTCTTACAATTTCGATACTTGGCTACCCCTGCCGTGACGCGCCATGGAGTCGCCACAGAAGGCAGTTGGCGGGTGACCTTGACTGTGGAAAGGTGTGAGTGTGGGCTGGGGAGGACTCCTGACTTTGATATTTGTGCATTTCGTGATATTTTGTGATGTACTGCTGCGCTACCTGTTTTTCAGTGATTTTCATGTATCTGAATCTGTGATACAGAGGCTGTAGTAGTGATAGTGCTCTAAATAAAGCCGTTTGCATGAACAGTTTGTATCACGACTCCTGCAGGAGGTAGAAATGGCCGGCTTTTCCCCATGCCCATGCCCACATCTTCTCTATGGTCCGAGGATCACTCGTCAGCTCCTGTAGTATGGTGAGTGTCGGTGCCCCCCCCCCCCCCCACACACACACTTTTACCACTACAGATTCGTGGTGGCTAGCGAGGGATAGGGTTTTTGTTTACATCCCTGCCCGCGCCTTGTTGTTATTGTATTAATTCTTTTACTTAAATTTCATGGGGTTTTAGTATTAATTGTTTTATTTTAAATGTCATGGGGTTTTAGTATTAATTGTTTTACGTAAATGTCATGGGGTTTCATTTTTTCTTGTTTTATACTTGCATTTTTTTTTTTGGGGGGGGGGGGTTGTTTCTAGCTGTTCACTTTAACTTTTATGGGTAATTGTATTTTTGGCAGGTTTTACTGCATCTTGCTTTTATTTTCCCACGTTTCATTTTACTGCTTTTTCTGATTTTCTCAGGATTCATTTTATGTATTATTATTGTTTTGCAACTTTACATGTGTTTTATGTCTCCTGGCCAGGACCCTTTTTTTTTTTTTTTTTTTTTAATGTAATTTTACTATTTTTGTCATTTAATGTTTTATGATTTGTTTTACCAGTGCCCTTTGTTTTTATCAACTTTGTTATTTTACTTGTGTATGCTTTTGTGAACTTTGTTTTTATCAACTGTTTTTTTTTTTTATTTCTGTGGTGCCTTTGTGCTCGTGAACCTTGTTGAGTGAAAGACGCTTTGTCCGAAGGGGTGTTGATATACCGCCAGTGTGTCGCACCCAAAGTGCAGTGATATTTCTCAGTGCGACGTGGAGGGCTGTGGGCCAGCCCAGTATAGTATGTGGTCGTGCACTTCACGGCCCCACAGCTCGCAGTCGCTGCCTGCCATGCCCCGCAGTAAGGCCTCGCAGCCAGGGTCTTGCCCATCGACCCCGGAAGACGCAGGACTTGAGGCCGAACCACCCATGGCTTCGGGAGGTGTGCTGCATGATGCGTGGGCTGTTGCGGCTAGTGGCTTAGAGCTGCCGTAAGTGCAACTGGCTGAGTTGGAAGCCCGGCTTATGGACCAGCTGGGTGCGCAGATAGGGGACCAGCTGACCCGCATGCAGGCACAGATGCAGCCGCAGTTGCAGTCACAGATGCAGGCGTTGGCGACTCTCCTGAAGAGCCAGCAGCCCACACCGTCTACCGCTGCCGAGGGGATGGTGACAGCCGCTGCTGCTACGCTACCACCCTTGTCAACCCTTCAGCCTCGTAGCGAGAAGGTCGCTGAGCAGCCGCCTCGTCTGCCTCCACCTGTGACTGTAAGTACACAGCGTCCTGCACCTGTAGCCTCGTACTTGGCTCCTGTGTTGGGTGGTCAGCCAGATGCTGATGCAGGAGACAGGAGAGACAACTGCTACCTCTAGAGAGCCAGCTTCCTTGTCTGCGGCCGAATTGCAGCCACCACCACCCATGTTGTCGGGGTCTGTACCAGGGCCTGCGGCCCATCCGCAACCTTCAGTGCTGCCTCAGTCGACACAGAAAGGGCTGCACCTGCAGCAAGCTACACCGTTCTCGCAGCCCCCTGCCCATCTACACTTGGCACCTCCAGTAGCTGCGAATTGTATGCCGCCCTACTCCTAGTCAGTGCCAGCTCAACCATGTGGTCACGCCTGTCCTCGCTCTACACTGGCCAGCGGACGTGATGAGGTGCCCGTCTTTTGTGGTGAGACACCTGCCTCCCTGGGTATTCAGTGAAATCAGGAGCTGGAGTCCTAGATGTCCAACATCGAGCTTTCAGTCTGGCCTGCCACCTCCGAGGATTACATCCACATGGCACGTAGCATGGTAAGTGGATATGCCTGGTCGGTGCTGAACAGCCCTGTGTTCACCAGCATCCAGGACTGGGTGAGTTTCAAGGCTCAACTCCAGGACCAGTTCCGTGGTGTGGCCACGGCTCAGCATTTATACAATATGCTTGGCCAGGCAAGGATGGCAGTAGGTCAGGGGCCGCTGGACTTCTTTCGTTCAGTGGAACTGGCAGTGCAGCAAGGTGTGCGCGACAATCCACAAGACATCAGGAATGCTGAGGGCCTGATGCAGGGCACCTTCCAGAAAGGACTACCAGGTTGGCTTTGTGGACAGCTACTCTGGCACGACTTCCCCTCTACTCGTAAGATGGCCGAGAAGTGCCAGGCCCTGGGATTCTGTGGTTGGGGCGAGACACCCTTCTGGATGTTCATGGGCTCCTGAGGATGGAGCAGTCATCAAGTTTGTGGCCACCTCAGCCTAACACATGTGACAGGATGGTCCTGGGCTTGTACCACCCAGGGCAATATCGTGATGCAACCATAACTGGCCTGGAGTTTTACAGGGACCTTCTACCTCAAGCGGCGCTGGTTGGTGGGACACAGGTTCACAGCCAGCTCGAACCCCTGCCGCAACATCACCCCGCAGATGGTCTCCTCGCAGGATGGGAAGTCAGCAGCGACCTTGGTGTGACTACCATCGGATGGAGGGCCATCACACCAGCGATTGCTATCAAGAAGAGGTCGGTGCTACAACTGTGGTGAGATGGGGCACCTGAGAGCTATGTGTCCCTTTGGCCAAGGCCGCTCGGGTGGAGTCTCCCAGCTTGCAGGCGGCCGTGCTAGCACAACGGGAACTGAACAGCCAGCCAAGAACTAGGTTCACTGGACGGCCCATGATAGTCCTTGGGACACAGGGTCAGAGGTAACGATGGTGAAGAGGGAGGCCGTTACATGCCTGCCAGGAGTCCGCTTGTATGCCAGCTCAAGAGCGTTACAGGGCGTTTCAGGCCAGCCGACCCCTGCCGTGGCAGAAGTGGATCTTGCCTTCACCATCCATCCGAAGCTGAGTGTCACCCACTGGACCTGTGTTGTAGAGGGCCTTCGCTTCCCTGGTGACATTTTGATGGGAATGGACCTGTTACACCGCTTCCCTGTCTGCATGGTCCTTGAAGGTCTCTGCCAAGAACTACGTGGAGTTGGATGGCTGCCGTCAGAATATCGTTCACCAGAGGTGGCACAACTGGTTATCATGTGCCTGCTTGCCATGATGTTGCTGATGAAACCCCTGAAGCAGTCGAGACTCCCAAGCTGTCGCAGTCCCCTTCACCGGTAGCCGTCTCGCCGGTCCACGTAGCTGAGGAGACTGTGGTAGAGGCTAGGTCTGGCAAGTTTGTGGCTGCTACTGTGACCCGCAGCTTTCCTGATAACATATGCCTGCCCATTGTTGAGACCTGCACTGATCTCCTCACCGTTCCCCGCACCCTTGTGACTGTCCAGGGTCACCGTTCCAGTGTGTGGGTTGTTAACCCGAACCCAAAGCCACGGAAGGTTCGCCCAGGTACTGTGCTGGGGTATGCTTCTTTCCTGGAACCAGGAAGGGGAGGTGGTATGCACAGTCCCAGCCTCTGCGATGACCTCCGACAGCATGCCTCCTGCAAAACGCTTGATGGCCACGGCCACTCCAGACCTGGAGTCAGAAGAGTTCCCAGAAGAGGACGAGTTTTTGGACTGTGGTGAGTTCCAGGACGATGATTACCATAGTACTGCATGTCTGGAGTTTGGGTACGAGGACGAGGACTTCTTCGTGTTTCCAGACACGCCTGCCCTGGATGAAGCTTGTCAGCATGACAAGTTGGAGGCTGCCTGTGCTGCTGTAGACTCAGGTACTGGTGGCACTGAGGCATTGCCCTCGGGCATCTGACAGCAGACCAGGAGGGGCAGCTGCGTGGAGTGCTAAACCATTTCCCAACTCTGTTCTCAGGAGACAAGCTGGCAGTAGGGCATGTTCCAGGAGTGCAGCATCGTATCATCACCACAACCGATACCCCAGTTTGTGTGCGACAGTGGAGGCTTCCACAGAAGATGAAGGAAGTGATACGCACAGAGTGTGACCGTATGCTGATCCAAGGCGTTATTGAACCATCCTTGAGCCCTTGGCTGTCACCGGGTGGTACTGGTCAAGAAGAGGGATGGAACTCACCAGTTCTGTGTCGACTACCGGGGCCTGAATCGGGTGACGATCCCAGACGCCTACCCTCTTCCCCGCATTGACGAGATGCTGGACTCTCTGACAGGGCGCACCTGGTTCACTGTTCTCAACAGCCGGTCAGCCTACTGGGCCATCTCTGTGCACCCTGATGATCGCCAAAAGACTGCCTTCGGTGACGGCCATCGACTGTTGCAGTTTTGCAGACTTCCCTTCGGCCTCTCAACTGCATCGACGACGTTCCAGAGAACCATGAACGTTGTCTTGGCTTCTGTCTTGGGACGTCACACCCTCGCGTATCTGAATGATGTGGTGGTTGCATCGGCAAGCTTCAGCGAACACCTGCAGCATCTCCAGGAGACTCTAGCTCTTCTGCACGACGCAGGGATGAAGTTAAACCTGGAGAAGTGTGAGCTTGCCAAGCACCAAGTGAAGCTCTTGGGCTTCATTGTTGGTCCTGAGGATGTGAGACCCAACCCCGACAAGACTGCTGTCATTGCTGACATGAAGCGACCTCGCTCAGTGCAGGATGTCCGCCGCTTCCTGGGTGCTTGTGGTTTCTTCTGTTGCCACATCCAGGGGTTCGTGGCGATGGCTAAGCCTCTGACAGCCCTTACCAAGAAAGGGGTGAAGTTTGAGTGTGGAGACGCTGCTCAACTGGCCTTCGCCGCTTTGAAGGACATCTTGGTCAACAACCCAGTGATTTGCCTGCCAAACTTCAGTCAGCCCTTCGAGGTGCACTGTGACGCCAGCACACAGGCTTTAGGTGCGGCCCTTCAGCGTGATGCAGAGGGTGTGCCTCATGCTGTCGCCTACTGGTCCTGTACCCTGAAGGATGCTGAGACCCGATATGCCGTTATCGACCTGGAGGCACTGGCTGTGGTGGAAGCTGTCCGAGCCTTTGACCCGTACATCTATGGCCGACGTTTCGAAGTTTGGACCTACCACCAAACACTGGTTGAGGTATTTTCCCGGCATACGAAGAGCACCCGTCTTAGTCGGTATGCCTATGAGCTTGGGGGCTACGACTTTGTGCTCAAGTACAAGATAGGGGCCAGCAACCATGTGCCAGATCTCCTTTCACGACCTGCAGGTGATGCATCTCCACGTGCGGAGAAAGCTTGCCCACTAGAGCAAGCCCAAGAGGCACATGAGGATACTGCAGACCCACCGGACTTCACCAGGATGACGGCTGAGCAGATGAGGGAGCACCAACTACAAGATCCGGCATGCGGGGACCTGCTTGGTTGGCTAGAGGGTCGCCAGACTGTACCTGGGGAAAGAGCTCCTGCGGCACTTTCCAGTTTTGAGATGGAGGAGGGCGTTCTGTACTACCTGCGGACTTTTCCAGACCGGGTAGTAAGGCAGGTTTACGCTCCCAACCATCTCCAGCCACAGGCCCTGCAACGCGCACACTGCCCACCGACTGCGAACTATCCTGGGGTCCACAGTACATTCCATAACTTGCAGGGTGCCTGGTACTTCCTCAATATGCACTGCGTGGCACTTCCCCAATATGCACCGCCTGGCGAGGGAGTACGTGGCTAGATGCCATGCTTGTCGGCAGCGCAAGGGAGTGGCAGGTCTTGCTCCAATGGAAGGACATCCTTTACCAGAGGCTCCAGTGGTGAAGGTCTCAGCCGACCTTATGGACCTGCGGGGATCAGCGACAGGGTTCCGGTATGTCCTGTCCATTGTGGATCACCATACTCGGTTCATGCAGCTGGTTCCACTGCGTGACAAGAGTGCCAACAGAGTGCTGCGGGCTTTTGTGGATCACTACGTGACACTCTTTGGGCCACCCGACCATCTCCACACAGACAATGGCCTGGAGTTCTCTGATGAGTGGCACTCGCTTCTGGAGGCATTGCAAGTGCAGCACTCTTTTTCAGTGGCTTATCACCCCCAGTCCTATGGGGTGGTGGAGTGCACCAACCAGACAGTGAAGGACGCATTGGCAGGCTCCTTCGCAGTGGCCCACTCATCTGCCTGCTGTGAGCCTCACCCTGAACTCAGCCATCCATCGGGCTGTGGGGGACCAGCCGCTGTACTTGCTGACAGGTCGTATGGCGCTCTTTGGGAAGGGCCTGACTAACCTCCAGACTGTTGACCTGGACCTGTCTTTGGCATGCCTTGCAGATGCTCGCCGCCTAGCTGTTGAGGTGAGCAGGAAGATGCAAGAGACCAACAAGGCCCAGTATGACCAGGCTGCTCGCACCTCAGGCCCTTATGAGGAAGGCGCTCTGGTCTTGCGCAAGATCCAAGGGAACCATGGACCTTTGGGTGATTGCTGGCTTGGTCCCTGCCGCGTACAGAAGCGGTTAGGCCCTGTTAGTTACGATGTCCTGGACCTTCGGCCCTATACTATACTCCAGCCGCTGAAGTGGACTTCCTTGAGGAAGATGACCGAGTGGTGTGTGAGTGACTTTTGTTTGAAAAGCGAGCTTTGAAAGTGTTTTGAGCAGCTGAAGCAAACTATAGTGTGCCTTAAAGCTCCTGAGCTTTGTGCTGTGTTGTGAAGTTTGTGTTTGTTTTTATTGTGATTTACTTTTACTTGTCAGTTTTGTATTTTGATATTTTATGTTGTTTGTGTTTTGATATTCTTTTAGTTTTACCTTTTTTTATGATTTTAAATTTCTTTGTGCGTATTGTTTTAGGGTACTGGCCCTTCCGGAGGCTTGGCGTTTTCCGTCCAGGGGGAGGGGCTGTAGAGTTACATATTTTTAGTTACACGAACGCGCCCGGATTCATGGATTCGCTTATGCGAACGGGTGGTCGTGTTGCCCACTTGGGGTGCTCATTTTTTATTTTAATGCCTTTTTCTGATGCCCTTTTGGCAAGCCCTTGCCCTTTTTATAAACGCCACACCTCCAGAAGTATACATAGTAAGTTTTGGGTTCGATAGGAGCTCATTTAACCCACACTCAAACCTCTTACAATTTCGATACTTGGCTACCCCTGCCGTGACGCGCCATGGAGTCGCCACAGAAGGCAGTTGGCGGGTGACCTTGACTGTGGAGAGGTGTGAGTGTGGGCTGGGGAGGACTCCTGACTTTGATATTTGTGCATTTCGTGATATTTTGTGATGTACTGCTGCATGTCTGAATCTGTGATACTGAGGCTGTAGTAGTGATAGTGCTCGTAAATAAAGCCTTTTGCATGAACAGTTTGTATCACGATTCCTGTAGGAGGTAGAAATGGCCGGCTTTTCTCCATGCCCACATCTCTACGGTCCGAGGATCACTCGTCAGCTCCTGTAGTAGGGTGAGTGTCGGTGCCCCCACACTTTTACCACGCTACACAAATATATTATGTAATAACTATTCAACAATATTCAACAATGCACCCACACATTATAGATGTATTAGATGTATAACTTCAATTAGACATTTAACCTGCAAACTTATTTTATATAAAAAGTATACCACTATTTATGGTGAATGTGTTGCAGTCACTCTGGGACTGTGGTTCTGTCTTTGGTGACATTGGATGAAATTTCCGTCATGACGTTCGGTCTTCTACTTCATATCAGTTCATACCATAATGATTTCTACAATTTTTATTCCTAATTTATTTGAACATGGGAAAATATTTTGATAATGCACTAGATACTTTCCATTTGCATCAAACCATCTATGATTATAAAGAATAACAAAAATACAGCCTGACGTCACCAACCATCAGTCGTTTTTTGTGCCCGTTTAGCAGACGAATTTCCGTAGAAGCCCTGCTTCAACACTACTATATGTTTCCCATACTTCTAAAAGTTTTCATTTGTATACCACATTTTATATTTCATTTTTTGTGTCAAATTGGTTGTATATAATAAGTTTGCCTATAAAAGCTTCATCAGAATCTGTGGGAGGTGGCAGTTTGCATGCTAAAAAAAAATAATAATAAATAATGAGGAAGTCCATTCTTGGCGTGGCATGCAGATCGCATGTGGCAAATGCTAAGGCCACGCCACTTCTGTGTGATAGGTTTCATGTTTCCATACGTTCATTTTCAAGTGGCGTGCCACATACCTTGCCATGTGCGACGTGCCACTTTGGTGTACAAGCGCCTTATGGCTTCTATCATTACCTCTCTTGTAAGTTATACTTCCTCTTTCTTTTGATGAGTCTTCCTGTTGCATACAGCATTTTATTCTAATTATTTCATGGACATTTGTCCTAAAGAAGGACAGTAATCATTTCCTTTATGTCACATTTATGCTTTGTGAATCTTAGGTCTAGCATAGATGGTTTATGTAGATCTCTTACCCGGTCTTTAGGAATGTGCCGAATTATGTATTCCTTACTTGTTAATAGTTCAAAATTCAGTGATACAAGGAAAACTACCATTAGCTTGCAAACTCACAAACATTACACCTTTATATATGAACAACAAGCACAACCCTCTAGATTATAGAACGGTTTCGTTAATCAGTGCAATATGTAGTCAGTTTGAAAGTATAATTTAAAAACTGGGTTGAAGTACTTGAAAAGACACAATATGATATCAAATAAGTAATTTGGTTTTAGGGAGGAAAGATCCAAGTGCAGCAAATCTGCAAATGTTAGTGAAATATTAGGTGGAATGAAAATCGAACTCGAATGGATTACCTACATGAAAGACAAATGAGCAGTTATTAAAGGGAAGCACTCTACAAGGAGACATTGAGGCATTTCCACGTATCATCGTTGCATTGTGGACGGGATAGCGTTGCACCGTTGCGTGTCAAAATATGATACAAATATACGCAACGGGCTCGATCCGCCATTTGTCGGTCTTTTGCCGTCATTTCAAAGGAATGATACACAACTCCCCAAAACTGTTAGTATGCGCCTTAATGATTCATTCGGTTTGATTCCTGGTTCCAAAGAGGGTGGGGGAAAGGGAGAGAGAGGGGAATGAGGGATGGAGAGGAAGGGAGGAGGGGAGGGGGAAGGGAGAATAACACTGTTGCACCACGGAACGATGATACAACACGCGGATATACAAGTGGGTACAATACCCTTTTACGCCGTATCCTATCACTGGGTGATAGCAACAAGGATATGATACGCAACAAGTGTGTACCCACCTTTACTAGCAAAGTAGCTTAAGGATCGGTGTTGGCCCTGATTATGATTCAGAGTCAAACATAAGCCCAGAAAGCTTTCTGGATACGTTTGCAGACGGCGCAAAAATACGTAAAAGAATAATAGGCGACATCTCATGCCAATGCCTCCAAAGTGACATTGATAACTTATTCATGTAGTCAAGTTAAGAGAAAGAAAAAATCGTCCCTATAACAATACAAATTAGGAGATGCAGTATTAAACACAGCATAAAAAGACCTTGGAATAATCACAAAGAACTTCAGCCCAAATGATGATAAAAATGAATAGGTCCATAAAACGATGGGGGTGATTGCTAATATGAAGAGGGCATACATCTATCTGGACGAAAATATACAGCCATCATAAGACACAATCTAGAATACGATGCAGTGGAGTCCACACACAAAAATAATACAGAAAATAGGACACTAGTTGAAAAATGGAAAAGGGGTGACATGATTATGCTGTTCAGCCATGTTACAGGAAGGGTGAAGTTTAACAAAGGACAAGAGGACAAGGTAAAAAATTTAAATTAGGAAGTAAAAGATTTCAGTTTCACAAACAGAACTATTGAAACATGGAACAATATCCCAAGTAATGTGGTGTGTGCCAAAGTGTACAATGAAAACGTTATACGATAATATAATTATGGCAGACAGTCCCACCTGTGCCAGTGTTTTAGGTATAACCTAATATGTTCTCTCCTCTATTACCTACAGGGCTGGACCCTCCCAGTACCTTGTTCGTTGTCGTCGTAGGATGTCTAAAGGGGATCATCTGTTTCTGTTTCTTCTTCTTCTTCTTCTTCTTCTTCTTCTTCTTCTTCTTCTTCTTCTTCTTCTTCTTCTTCTTCTTCTTCTTCTTGCCGATTTTGATGAAACACACCCTTTGGTAGATTTTTTTTCGAAATCGCCCGAACAGTTTTTGAAATATAGTTAAAAAAAAATCACCGCAAAAAAAAAATTCAAACAATAAAAAATATTAGGAAAAAATGCACAGTCATTCTAATTGTTTTATTATACAGAACCATCCTTTATCTAGGGAACGTTTTCGTTACTTATATACCAACTTTACAAGAAACACAGGAAAAATCGAAAATTCTGCTCCCTACGTTCCCTAGACAAACTATTTATCTACAAAAAGAGCCATAATACGTTTTATTTTTGGACAAAATTTGCGTCCATAAACTCGCCTGAAAAAAATGTGTACTTTCGAAATAACGGTCATTGATGTTTTTTTCATAATCCTTATGGTATAAAAAATTAAAGGGAGAAGCATAATCTTCCTAAACCATAAGCATCTATCAGCTACCTTGATTCCAAAGTCATCAGGACATTGCCAGCACGTAACGGTTTCTCAAAGTCTTTCGTATAGTGAAGCAGGATGACAGTAATTTTTCGTGTCTATAGGCCTACG
>NW_020869042.1:0-10000 GCF_003789085.1 Penaeus vannamei | reverse complement strand
TACTTATATACACCTTGGCTGGGCCGACGTTCTCAACGCCCCCGACCCGAACTCTAAATGCCAACTTTTTTATAAATCAGTCTGGAACCAAGTTGACAACTGCTTCCCCTTAAAAAGAACTTCCACCCACCATCAGGACAAACCATGGGTCACCAACAGGATCAAAGACCTTATCTTGGCAAGACAAAAAGCTTACAAAACAAAAAAAAAACACCGATGCAACAAAGTACTTGGCAAAAAAGGTTAAAGAAGAGATAAGATCGGCTAAGAAAAATTATCATAAGCAAATAATTGATAAAATCAGTGACGCAAATCCCAAATCGTGGTATAGCCACATTCGGAATTTAATTGGTGACAAAAGAAGTGACAGTTACCTCTCTCACATCAGCGCAATTGCCGACTCGCCAGAAAGCGCTGCTAACATCAACTGTCACTTTGCGAACATCAACAAGCTACTCCCACCATTACAATCAGCAGAACTGCCAACTTACTTACCCTCGCGCCCTCTGCAAGCAATTGTCAGCAAATACGACGTGTACCAACACTTAAGAAGGATAGCAAAAAGCAAATCTCCTGGCCCTGATGACATCCCGCCGAGGTTACTACGTGAATTCGCTCCCGAGCTCACCATCCCCCCCTGCGACATCTTTAACTGCTCCATCACTGAGGGCGTGGTGCCTGACCTATGGAAGCGTGCTATCACAGTCCCAATTCCCAAAACAAATCCACCTAATTCTCTCGATGACCTTAGGCCCATATCATTAACACATATTCCTTGCAAAATGCTCGAGAGAATAATTGCTAAAGAATTGTGGAAAATATTCGCCCCCAAATTAGATCATCGCCAATTTGGAAATACCAAGGGTAGCTCCACAGTCCACTACCTAGTTGACCTGATCAGTTATATCACTTTAAATGTAGACAAAAGACTCGAGGTCACTACCGTCACCATCGACCTGAGGAAAGCATTTGAACTCATCGACCACACCACATTAATTAAGAAAATGATTTCTGAGGGTTTCCACGAGGGCTGGGTGAAGTGGATATCTTCCTTCATCAACCTTCGCTCCCAGAGGACTCGTGCAAACATCCAAATATCCGATGAAATTGATCTTCACTGCGGTGTCCCTCAAGGAACGGTACTCGGCCCATTATTGTTTCTGATAATGGTAAATGAGGACAAAATTCCGCACGTGAAGATCTACAAATATGTGGACGACATGACACTTGCACTAGCACACCAACCAGGGCAAGGAAACACCTTCTTACAAGACGCCCTTAAACAAGTGTCAGAGTGGGCTTCATCTAACAAAATGTCTGTCAACACCAAGAAATGCACAGAAACAAAATTTAAATTTAACAAATTAGCCGATAGTGGCAGTACTCTAAAAATAGGCGAGGAACTCTTAACTCGGGCCAAAGAGGTGAATCTATTGGGATCAGTTATCATGACGATTTAAAGTGGTGGCCAACACCAAGAAAACAAAAGTGTGGGAAGAAAGTTTCTTATGCTACAAAATTAAAATCTTTTTGGTGGCATCCCAAGAAGACCTCCGCTATATGGACGAATCCTATCGACAGTCTGTGAATATGAAACACCAGTCTACATTCGTGAAAATTCCGATTACCAACTTTGAAAAAATAAAATTAGAAAATATCAAGAAAAGAAAGCGAAATAATCTTACGTGAATTCACTTACGAGTGGTGATTAAATACAAACTACCACCACATTTTCATTAAAATGCAGACAAATTAATCGCAAACTGCTAGATAACCGGAGATAAAAATTCTCTTAACCAGGAATAAAAAATTCGGCATCATACGACTACAATTTAAACATCTACAATGCAGACATCGGGCTCACCTAGCTTCACTCTGATAAATTGCAATCAGTCAAATTCAAAGGATTACAGACAGACTATTCATGTGAGGATAGTGATATTACAAGTTAATAAATTATAGTGAACAATAATAATAATAGATGTCATTTACAATTCCAGATAAATAATAATTTATGGATTCTTATATACCCCATAATTGTATTAGACACTTATAATGATAACATTTAGTTTAAAATAAGTCAACAATTATATTACCATCTAAGTTAAACTCTATAACTTTTACTTTTAAATAAAATAAGTTATAATATGTTATTATTTAACTTGATTAATTTTATAAGAAATTGATTATTAAATAACAAGAATATTCAGACCAACAAACAAACATTAACATCATCGATACATAAGTTATCATAAGAATAATAGTGATGATTGATGTATGCAGTGTTGATGTGGAGTCAATTGTGGTAGAAGTAATAAATGACTCTACAAACAAATAGTTAATAAATAAATGATAGATACTCTATAAACATAATAATACGTGATATCAAAATAAATAATATTAAATAAATAATAGTATATAATATAACATACAATAATAATGAAATATTATATAATAATGAAAAGGAAATAATATAATATTATATAATAATATATAATGATATTTAAATAAATTAGTATTATAAATAATGATAATAAATAATAATAATGATAATTGATATAATAATAGGTAATATTTATATGAATCATAAGTATATTATTTAAATTGTATATTAGTTTAATTAATAATATAATAATTAATATATTATAATATATATATAAATAATTAAATTAATAGCTATATATATTATGGTATATATTAATTAATATTATAATACTAATAATAAGAATTAACAATAAATATAATAATACAATAACATTAATTAAGTGAAATATATTAATAAGTAATTATAATTATGATTATGATGATATTATTATATAACAAATTATATATAACTAAATATATATTTTAAATAATATAATATATATAAGATAATATATATTAATATTAATAATTAATTGTAATATTAAATATTAATATAAATAATATAATTAATAATTTAATAAATACAAATAATAAAAATTAAATTTAATTAGAATAATAATTCATTAATGAAATTAATATATATATAATAATATTATATAATAATTTAATTAATGTAATTAAATATATATTATATAATTTATATTAATATTATATATGTTAAATTACAAAATATATAATACAATATATATTATAAATTTATATATATATTATAATATAAATTAAATTGTAATTATAATTAATTCATAATTAAATATTTTTAAATAATAATGAATTATTAATTAAATATTAATTTAATAATATAATTATATATATTATATAGATTAATATTATACTTTATAGTATAGATAATGATATAATAATTATAGTATATTATTAATTATTATATATATTTAATAGTATAACATAAATATATATATATAATATTAAGATATAATAATAATGTAAATATATATTATAATATGATAATATATTCATTAAGTATAAATTATATATATATTTATATTATATTATTATATAATTATATTTTAAACTATATAATAACCTATATATAGTTATATAATTTTATAGATAGGAATATAATTATATATATTAAAAATATAATATTGTAAATCTTGAATTATATATATCATTATATTATATAATTTTATATAAATTTATATATGAATATTATATATATTTATTATATAATAAATATATATATGATATATATTAATATATATTATATTATATATATTTATATATATATATATATATATATATATATATATATATATATTATATAGTATTATATATATATATATATATTATATATATATATATATATATATTATATATATATATATATATATATAGTATATATATATATATATTATATATATATATATATATATATATATATATATATATATATATATATATATATTATATATATATATATATATATATAGATTATATATATATATAGATATAAATATATAATATAATATATATATTATAACTAGAATAATATAAGATATATAAATATATTTATGTATATATATAGTTATATTATATATTATATATATTATAATATAATATATATTATATAATTATATATAATTATATACCAAATATTATTATATGTAATATATTATATTATAATATATATATATATATAAATTAAATATAAATATAATATTATATATATATAATTATATTATATGTATTATATAAATATTATATAATATCCTATATATATATAATATTATGTAATAATATATTATTATATATATTATATATATATATTATATATATTATGATATTATATAATATATTATAATATATACTATAATATATATAAAAATAGTATATATAACTATATATGTAATTATATATAACATATATTAATATATATTTATATATTATATTATGTATATATACATATTATATATATATATATAGAATATATGATTTATATATATATATTATATATATATATATGTATATATATATATATATATATATATATATATATATATTATAATATATAATATATATATATATATATAATATAATATTATATATATTATATATATATATATATATATATATTGTATATATATATATGTTATAATATATACTATATATAATATATATATTATATATATAATATATATATATTATATATTATATATAATATATATATTATATTATACATATATATACATATATCATATACATATACATATAATATATTATACAATAAATATATATATAATATATATATTATATACATACATATTACATATACATTATACATATAACATATACATATACATATACAAATACATTACATATACATATATATTATAATATTATACATTATAAACACATAGATACACATTATGCACATATACACGTATGGATAAGCATATATGCTTATATATGCATATATTACACACTTATATATATATATTATATTATATATATATATATAATGTATATATATATATACATACATACATATATAATATATATATATATATATATATATATATATATATATAATATAATAAATGTATATATATACATACATATATGTATATATATATATATATATAATATATATATATATATATATATATAATATAATATATATTATATATATATATATATATAATGTATATATATTACTACATACATATATGTGTATATATATATATATATATATATATATATATATATATACATAACATAATATATATATACACATACACACACACACACATACATATACATATACTGTACATATATACACATACATATACATATACATACACATGCATATACATACACTGCACACACACACACACACACACACACAACCGTTTTTGTATGTGCAATATGTACAGGGAAAGAGAAGATAGAGAGGGATACGAATAAGGGCAGACATTAAGAAGTAAATAGAGAGACTGAGTGTAGCAAAGAGATAATTCTGGCAAGGTGTGACCTTCGTGGACCACACGATCAATATGCTCACGGTCTCCTACAAGCCAGCACCACCCGTATGTTCGCTGCGACCATCTCGTTTTTTTCGTTTCTTTATTTGTTTAAGTGATGGTTCTTAATCCATGTAATGAATAAAGTGGTAAATATGCTGGTGAAAGAAGTATGCTAGTTTGCCCAGTGGCATCTCTTAATTACCTAGAGAATGTGATATTCGATGTAGCTATGGGTAGCTATATTAGAAACAAGGAGTTGCAACTTTATATTTGGCCCGTTATTGCAAATTAACTTTAAACAAATGGATGTGGAAATGATTATTTATAAATCGTATGTGCTTTGGAAAGAAACAATTGCCATGTTACCAGCTAATGGATTTTTTTCAATTGAATAGTTTGGCTGGTTTCATTGTCCTAGGCCTGCAAACACGCATTGACTAACAGAGATCTCGTGCGGGCATGAAGCCTGTCGCATGGCTCGATATGTTACTACTCATTGCGTGTCACAAATAGGGCATTCGAAGCATGAGAAGTACCTAGCTACTATTAAGGTATTTTGAGTATATCGCTTATTTTTCAATGAACAAGTAGCATATTGCTGCTTTCGTAGCCATTTTCGACTGGCCTTCACCTTTGCAAGGAACATCGATGTCTTGAATAATGTATGATTATTGACAGAATCACTTGATATCGTCTCCTCGAGAATCCGCCTATCCTTTATGCCCGTTACATGTAAAGATACATAATGGAAAGAGAATGAACAATGAATATTATATACCGCAGTAAACTGAAGAAATTGCCAAATGAATAGTTGATTTACATCTCTTTTCACACTGTGAGGCTGTATGTAGAAATGCAAGAGTAAGAATTGATATCTTTACAATACAGAAATACATACAAGTATTTCAGGCGAAGATATATTCGAAACGGGTCAAATACATCTCTTGTATTGTGAAGATATTCTCCTTCATAATTTTTCTACATGTCAACATGAACACGGTTCACTGTGAGGCTGACTGACTCGCAGTGTGTTCCCGTCACTACACTATGCATAGTAGGACCTACGGACTGTCCACATACCAGTTTTCTGCTTTATCTTTATTTGTCTTTTCAGTTGCTGAGGCCCCGCCCTTTATTTTTAGTTATTTATTTGTTTATTTTGTTTTTTATTTATTTCTTATTATTATTTGTGTGTATGTTTGTGTACAAGATCATAATGCCAGTATGGGGTTGTGCCATTTTAGCAAACTGAAATATGTGCTTTTCATAATCTTTATTATCTTTAGAATTAAAACTTTTCATTACATGGGCTATGTGATATATTTAAATCATTATTGACGTGTATTATATTGTCAGCGTAATTCCATATAATTCATTTAGATATTTCAGTGTTGGTAATGTGTAAGGCTTAAAGCAAAAATATTGTACATTTGCAGGAAATCCTGCCACTTGAAATGAATTCTAATGTCTTGCTTATACACCAGTTACAGTAAGCAATATTGCATTAACATGTCCATATGGTGAATTACGAAAATGTATTGAGTATATCTTAAAACATTTCTATAGCGGTATTTAACAAATCTGAGTAGATGCTAACTTTTGTTTGAAATATTCCCTGACGTTTCTAGGAACATTTTTCATGTTTAATTTAAATAGGGCAAATAAGGTAACATGTACAAATGATTTGTAAAAGCTTCTTTTATGTGAAAAAATAGTATGACAGACTATGTTCAATAGTTAAGCCATAGCTATTCCTTTATATTTCCAGTTACTTTCCTGTAAGTTCGATATCGTTTGGTGTGATATAAATTATGTTATATTACTATATGCAATAAGTGGACTAGAGCTGGCCGTAAAGCTACCAGCCATACACCTTGCGCCTTCAGCACTTGGCCTCGGTTCCGGCCTCGGGGGAGCATCGAGCGTATTAGCGGCCCTATAAGGTTTAGCAGAAAATTTGTGAGATCTTGTACTCGAAACGCCGCAAGTTTGACTAATTTTTGCCACCTCTTGGTTGTGTATCTTCTGTTTTCGAACCCAGACCGGTAAGTGGCGGAAAGTCACACACCAGTGTCACATCGCACGTCACATGGTGATTAATTAAAGACCAAGGTTACAAATGGCACGTATCACTTGGGTTACAAGATGCTATCATGGAAGGTAGACAATGTTATTGATGTCCTAAGTGGCAATTAGTGACAATTATCTATCTGGCATTTAGAGGAATAGAGTGGATGGCATTGAAAAGGAATGTGAGACAAAGTTCGAATAACCTGAAAATATTTGATTTTTATTTTGATAATGCTACCAGAGTATTTTTATTGCACTAAGGTGATGCATCATACAAACATTTGTATTTCCCCACAGTTTGTGCAAATGTTATATTGATTGATTTATTGTCCGGAAGAGACATAGTTGTGCACGAGAGCTGGCACACATTACACTGTTCTTACTGCAAGACCGCATGAAAGATAACTGAGCAAACTATTTTTATGTATTATTTTTAGTAATCAGTACATCTGATCAGCCTTTTCCAGTGATTGTCGACATTGCAACATACTTTTCGTTGTATAATTAGGTAGCAAGTGTAAATATAGATAGTATATTTAGATAGAGATGGAACTGTTACGTTCTCCACTGGATATCAAAGCCCACCACACAAACCAGGATATTTTCTAGTCTGTATCCATCATTCATCTGAAATTGGTGATATTCATCACCAATATGAATGAGTTCTATGGCGTTCATTTATGTTATTTATCAACCTGTTTTAATAGCCTCGCTTTAGGATGGTTAACATAATGAAAAGTAAATAACGTAGAGCGGGATCTAAAGCCAGTCGGAAATTTTTAGGGGATTATGGGCCTAGAAATTGTACCAGGACAAGATTCGGGACTGCAATAACATCTACTGCAACGAGTCATTATTTGCCACAGCCGTTGTGTTAAAATCCGCTGTTGGCATTATTTGTAACATTAAACTATAATCCACATCACATGAACAACATGTTATATTGTGTAATTATATTATCAATGAAAACGAACTTTTCACTGAGAAATGATAACTAGTTGACCTTTGATTTTGTACTTGACTATTTTCGCCACAGCATTGATTGTTAAATTATTTATTTACACCCAGACATCGTATCCTATTTTTCAGCCTTTTAAAATACTGAGTGACATTTGACCATTACTCCGTGGGATGATTAGCAAGCATTTTCCTTGTTGCTGCAGAAAACCTGCAAAAAAAAAAAAAAAAAATTCGTTATCCTTTTGAAAGAGTTGTTTAGATTAAAGATGGTATACGATGGATTTCAGGTACTTTGGGTAAAACATAAATATTTGATACGGGAGGTAAGTAATATAATCATATCGCAGTAGATAAAGGTTAAGTAGCGATAGTTAGAACTTAGAAATGTTTTAAAATCCATCTAGTAATAATCACACATGTGCACATCGAAATTGGGAAGATTACGCCGAAATCATAACTGGTGAACTTAGCACACACGCATCTGTAGTTGCGTACCATTGTATATAAATTTATATATGCTGGTCAAAATCCACTCACAAATGTACGTGCTTATAGTATTATATGTCTATGAGTAAGTCATGCTCGGAATAACCGTTTGGTAATCGACTACTGGGCAGGAGAAGCGATAACATACCTCCCTCTCCCTTCCCCTCTCAATGCTTGAAACAAAGATTTTGTTAAAATAACATGTTTGTACAGAATTGTATATGCGTAAAGAAATTATTTCTGACTAGAAGCGCTCAGAGAGCGTAATTGACCCTATTGTCTTTGCCAAGACAATAGGGTCACGGATATCCGGCTAACCAACTAACAAACAATCTAACCAACACTACCAAAGAGATAATCTCCTTGGCGGGGGTGGTAATGATAATAATTATAGTAATAGTAGTTACCCCTATTACCTTGGTAATATGGGTAGCTGATCCAATCATTTAAACAATTCTGGATCCCGATCACCACCATAAGTTAATGGCATCTTAATTGGGCTAAGACAAACCTCTGGAAAAGAAATCACAAAAATCTATTCATAACATTTTGAGTTACCTTGCTATCCAAATAACCAAACCAACTCTACCAAAAAACATGACCTCCTTGGTGGAGATAATATGATATACATTGTAGATATAATGGTCAAAAGTAGCGCGTGTAAAAACACGAATTTAAGCAGTGGGTATGAACCATCCAGCATGATTAAATATACATAAAACGTCTATGCATTTTAGTTCCTATTACCTTACATGCTGCTTGGGGAATTTATCCGTCCTTTTATCCTAGCGATGATATACTCATATTACAGTAAATCAGAACCAGTGTGTCTACTGAGACCATGTTTGTACTAGTCATGTGTACATCTGAGTCAAATCCCTTGCTTCCAGACTGTGTTCATGAGTCATTTTATATATATATAGATTAAATATAATATAATATAATAGCAATATAATATAATATAATATAATATAATATAATAGCAATATAATATATAATATAATAGCAAGGTATTGGTTTTAAGTGAATTATAATATAATATAATATATTATATTATATAATATAATATAATATAATAG
>NW_020869041.1:583282-588282 GCF_003789085.1 Penaeus vannamei | reverse complement strand
TCTTTATTTTAGATAAATGTATGTTTTCTGGAGAGTGCGAAGACTCTCGTTCAGTAGCTGACCCAGAGTTCTTTACGCATGTCATGATCCCATATCTTTCATGATTAATCCGTGATATAAGGGTATACCCAGGGACAGTGTATTTTGATGAGGGTGATTGGCCGGTAGTATGGGTTTCCTGGATTGCTAGGATATCCACTTTGTGCTCTAGAGCGAGCTTACTGAGATAATCACATTTTGGCATTGATATGCCTTCTATATTTAGTGAAAGTATCTTTAGAGTAGTCCCTAATTGGATGTAGGGATCATTTTTAGTTTGTTTAGGCCCATGCTGCCGGGCACCTTTAAGCATTAACGCGGTACTGGGCGACGACCGAGCCAGTTTGGTTTTCAGATTGACTAGGATTCATCTATGGAGGTGTGGGTCCGGGAGAGGGCATAGGCCCTGATCGGACGCCGGGTTTGGATCACTCTTTGTCCGACTCCTTTTCTTCTGCCATTTCAGCATGGTTGAACCTGAGCTGGCTTTGCCTTTGGGGTCACTGGAGCGCGCAAGCCTTCACACGATGACAGCGTGGTGATCCGGTGTGAAGGACATACACACACACACACACACACACACACACACACACACACACACACACACACACACATACACACACACACACACACACACACACACACACCACACACACACACACACACCACACATATATATATATATATATATATATATATAATATATATATATGCATATATCTATCTATCTATCTATCTATCTATCTATCTATCTATCTAGCTATATATATATTATATATATATATATATATAATATATATTCGTATATATATATATTATATATATATATTCATATATATATATATATATATATATATATATATATATATATATATATATATATATATATATATATATATATATATGTATATACATATTTATATATATGTATATATATGTATGTATATATATATATATTATATATATATGTATATATATATTATACATACATATTATATATATGTATATATATATATATATATTATATATGTATATATACATACATATATATATATATATATATATAATATATACATATAATATATATATATATATATATATATATATATATATATATATATATATGTATATATATATATATATATATATATATATTATATATATATATATATATATATATATATATAATATATATATATATATATATATATATATATATATATATATATATATATATATATATATATATATATATATATATATATAAAGAGAGAGAAATAGAAAGAGCTGTGAAAAAAGAAGCTGCACATTATTCCTGCTTTTTTTCCTTTCCATATGTAATAGACTTTTTTTTTGCCGTGGGAGGGGTATGTGGCTGATTTTCCGATGTTTTTACTTGACTTTTTGTGTATGTTTTCTTGTGCACTTTTAATACATACAAGTGTTAATACATGCAAATTAATAATAAATAATTCTGGGGCCTAAATAGATATTCATCTAACTAGAATTCTTTCATTTTACCCCGACCCTCAGTCAGTTCTATCTACTCGTGTTTTACTTTCTAATGCACACTTTTGTTTGGTTTGTTTTACTCATACCAAGTATCTTAATGGTTAAGAAAAAAAAAAAAGAATATGAAGAGCCAGACGGGGACACAATCACTGGTGAATCAAAAGATTAAGATTGGCAGTACTGCAGCCCTGCAGTGGTGGGACTGATTGAAGAAAGCCGGGTTGTTTCATCAGTTCACTGGTAATTATTGTGTCTTGTTTGTTTTAAATATCGTTTTGCACTGGCTTTTACCCCCGCTTCTGTTGCCCTTCCTTTAATGTTTTAGTACTATTATTCTGTGCGGTATGAGCGTTTATATGGTTTGTCTCCACATCTTTTATTGTGATTTCAGTTTCGTTTTGTGTTTTTAGTATTACATGTATTTGCCCTTTTTACTTTGTTCTGTACTTTCCTTAGCTTTTAATGTGAAATTTTTTGTTTGTTTGTTTTTGTCAATTTTACTTTTACTCTTTTTGGGCGTTTTTGTATTTAGCTTTTTGGATTTGATTTTAGTGTTCTTTGTTTATACCCCCCCTTTTTTTTAGTGATTCAATCTTTTCTTCGGGTTTTACCTAGTATATTTTTACCTATGTTCCTTTTACTTTAGTTTTACATAAGTTGTTTTATTGTCTTATTTCACTTTTGGAATGTTTATTGATAATTTTGTCTGAACTTTAGTTTAACGGTGACCCACAATTTTACTCTCTTTTTGTAATTTTGAGATCTACCTAATGAATTCAGTATGCCTAGAACAAGAATACTCACAGTTTTCTACTATCTGCAGGCCAAGGATCTAGCTCTAACCAGTCCTCTCCAGCATCTGCTATGCCGCCTTTAGAACCTCTTCTAATTAGCTCAGTTGTGGACATGACAATAGTGGAAAGGGGGAGATCTTCAATTAGATTGATAACTTCAGACTAAAGAATGAATAGTTGGAAACAATGGTCTCTAGGCCAAATTCCCCTGTGCTTGTTCCTCAGCTCACAACAGTAGAACATATTTCTATTAAGGAAAGTATTCCCCATTTTAAAGTAGAGGTCTACAGCTTATCCTTTGCATTGTAACCATGAAGTCGAATCATGGTTACAGAATATAGAGAATCTTACCCACCTAGCTGCAGATGCAGCATTTATTAAAACAGCAAAATCAGCTTTATTTGGCAATATCTTTGATTGGTCCAATTTCAAGAAAAAGTTCAGAGTAAAGATTCAGGGTATTTGCTCATCTAGATCGCTGTACGAGAACAGAATTCTACCAGGTCAAGCGCCCCTTGATATCTATCTTGCTCCTGAAGGTGTGTATCTGGGCTACAGCAACTACCAGGGCGCAATTGGTGAACCAGAAGAGCTGTTGAGGAGGGCATTTTTACAAGGCCTACCATGTTGGGTCTGTGAAGTGCTTGTAGAATTAGATAACTTAGTTGGGACAGCTCATATAGAATGTCCACTGTGGAGCAGCCGTAAAGGGTGATATTGGTAACCCTTCTCCTATTTATGGGGCTAATCACAATGATCATTCCCAGGGTGTTGCAGCAGCCGAGGTCACAGCCCAGGCAAAGTATTACAGGTATAAAACAGATGCTCATGATAGCTCCAAATGCAGTGGCATCAACCAGAGCCGAGTTTCACCCTCAGAACCAGTCTAATCCATTTCGTAGTGCAGCCTGTTCTCCAAACCCTGCAGGTTGCCCCGTAATTGTTTTATGTGTGAATGGTGTTGAATGTAAGTGTTTTATAGAGACTGGATCAGAGTGTATTATTTGTAAAGCAAAGATAATTTCAAAACTCTAAATCAAAGGTAATGGTTCTTCCAAACATTTAAAAGGTGTATCTGGCTTTTGTCTACTAGTAGAGATTGAAGCTGCCATCAAGTTAATGACAAATTATTTGTGTGTCATTATGTGTGCCGTGTTTCTGATATTTCTTTCTCAGGAGACATTTTGATAGGGGTGGATGTATTACGATGCTTCAATTTTAAATTAGTCCAAAGGTTCTGATCTGTTTTCCTTACCTAAAAAGAAAAGGGAGGTAATAATGTATCTTGTGACTACTTACCTGAAGAATTTGAGGACACTGATGGTTTTGATTCATTTGATGTGGGAGTTTTTGGAGTTGCAGATGGTTATCTTCTACTTCCTGATGTCGATCTCCAGCTGTCAGCACCAGTACTTGCTCCTCCTGCGCTCGGTGATACTGAAGGTCAGTTTTGTGCCGTTCACAGTAATGGTGAACCTGAACATATCATAGATGCAGCCCCTGTAGAAAGTAATTCTGGAAAAGAAAAATGATTAGAAAAGTTCATAATGGAATTAGACTTGCCTCATTTGACTACTTTACAACAGTCACAACTGGGAGAGCTTTTGTCCAGGTACTTATCCTTATCTGATTCTCAGGTTCCCCTGGGTACATTTCTTGGTATCCAGCCTCATACCAAGTCGAATGGGGGTGGCCCACTTTGTACACATCAGTGGTCCCTTCCATTGGCTTCCCGTAAGCTAATTCAAAAGGAATGTGATGCTATGCAGGGATTTGGACCTGCAGTCAGGCTTCTTCCAGGTGGAAATGGACAAGAACTCAAGACCCTTGACAGCATTCTTTACACCTCAGACACTTCCAGTTAAATCCATGCCGTTAGGCCTCAGAAATTCACCTATCACCTTCTCTCGTCTTATGTCTATTATTATGGTAGGCCTGGAGGGAGATACAGTCTTCGCAAGAGATACAGTTGCGCAAGATTTTTATAAGACTCTTCGAAACGGGCCTGACAATCAACCCAAAGAAGTGCATGTTTTTCCGCCGGAAAATCGACTACCTAGGGCATACCGTGGACTCCGACGGCATCTCACCAAACTCCGGCAAGGTAAAGGACATCTGGGCATTCCCTACACCCAGTGACGTTAAGCATGTCAAGTCCTCTTTAGTCTTGGCGGGCTTTTACCGTCTTTTCATCAAGGGGTTCGCCAAAATAGCAGACCCTCTTTGAAAGCTACTGACGAAGGACGCCGTCTTCACCTGGGCCGACGATCAACAACATGCATTCGACACACTGAAGTCACTTCTCACGCAGTCGCCTGTCCTGATTTTCCCGGATTTTCAGCAGCCCTTCACACTTGCAACCGATGCTTCATGCACTGGTCTGGGAGCTGCCTTAATGCAGAAGACAGACGGCCGCCTCCGCCTTATTGTCTACGCCAGTAGAAAGCTAAGCGTCAGTAGAAAGCTAAATGCTTGGTCCCTCAAGCATTTCAGAGAGATTCTCCTAGGCTATGCCACAGAGGTCCTGACCGACCATCACCCTGTGGTACCTTCTCTCAAACTTCAAGTCCCCGAACGGCCGCCAAGCATGCTGGATCGACACGTTATTGGAGTTCAACCCAATTATTCACTACACCCCAGGAGCCACACATAAGG
>NW_020869041.1:550680-555680 GCF_003789085.1 Penaeus vannamei | reverse complement strand
ATTGTCTCATATCCTGTTACAGTGTGGGAACATTGGGCTGAGTATTTTGAGCAGATATATCAGGTTGATCAACCAACAGTTAACTTGGATGCGGGGAGTGCCGAAATTCCGTTGCCGGACCCACCCATCAGTGAGGATCCACTCTCCCTAACTGAAGTTCGGGGAGCGATCTCCAAGCTGAATAGTAAAACAGCAGCTATATGCGGCATACCAGCTGAACTGTTAAAGGCTGGTGGTGAACCTATGGCGCGGGGATTGCATGCTGTCCTGGCTGCCATCTGGCGGTCCAGTAGTGTTCCTCCTGACCTATTGAGGGGTGTGGTCATCCCTCTCTGGAAGGGGAAGGGGGGCCGATGGAATTGCAGCAATCACCGAAGCATCACACTACTCAGTATACCAGGCAAGGTTCTCGCCCACATCCTTCTGAAAAGTATCAGATACCACCTACTAAGGCACCAGAGGCTGAAGCAATCTGGATTCACTCCTGGTAAGTCCCCAATAGACCGTATCCTTGCGCTTGGACTCATTGTAGAGCGCCGTTGTGAGTTCGGGTGTGGGCTACTTGCAGCCTACATCGACCTCAAGAAGGTGTTCGCCACAATGCATCGGTAATCACTCTGGGAGATCCTGAGACTGAAAGGAATTCCAACAAGGATTATTGGAGTAATAGCAAGCCTGTACAGCTTCTTTCCTGTTGGTTCAGGACTGAGGCAAGGCTGTGTCCTTACACAAATTCTTTTCAACGCCCATGGACTGTATAGTGGGCAGACTTACTATTCAAAGTCATCAAGTCATTATGGAGCAAGATTACAGACCTGATGCTATTGCTATTGTATCCGAGTCTTTGGAAACCTTTGGTGGCTCTGGATGCATTTAGCAATGAAGCGAAACCCTTAGGTCTAAAGGTCTCCTGGATCAAGACCAAGATCCAGGACTTTGGGGATTTGCTAGGAGAACCTATTCAGTTGGTACGCACTTGCGGCGTGGACATTGAAGTCACAGAGAGCTCTACATACCTTGGTAGTGTAGTTCATAACTCAGAAAGTCAGCAGACGGATTGGCCTAGCAGCAGGGATTATGAACTCTCTTGAAAAGAATATTAGGATATGCCAGTACCTATGCAGGACCAAGCTATGTGTTTTCAATGCCCTGATAATGCCAATTTTACTATACGATAGTGAAACCTGGACGTTATCTTGTGCATTGGAGTCTCATCTTGATGCCTTTTGTAGTAAGGCCCTGATAATGCCAGATTTACTATGCAATAGTGAAACCTGTTGCTTGCATAATTCATGACTGTTTTCTCACAGGATATTCCTGCACACCAGGTTATCTTTGAATGATGTATACATATTTATGTATATATATACATATATATACATATATACATAAATATCATATACATATACATAAATATTCATATACATATATATATATATATATATATATATATATATATATATATATATATATATATATATATATATATATATATGTGTGTGTATGTATATGTATATACATATATATACATAAATATGTATAAACATATATATACATAAATATTTATATAATATATATAAATATATATACCCATATATATTAATATATATATATATATATATATATATATATATATATATATATTACATTTATATATACATATATGAGTGTGAAAGAGATGTTCTACGCCAAACTAACGCCTGTGTCAGACAGGTGCCCCCGGCGAGATATTCGTGTTGTCCTGGGTGACTTCAATGCGGTATCTGGCTGTGATCGAGCTGGCTATGAGATGTCTGTCGGTCCCCATGGTTCGGGAGCTGATACTGGCAGCAAGAATAGCCTCCATTTCCGGGATTTTGCTAGGTCCCAGAAATTGAGGATGAGACGATTGGTGAACGCCCGAGAGCAAGGCGAAATTTCATCTCGCAGGAGACACTGGATCCCAAAGACGCTTGTCGTGCGGCTCGTCTGGCAGGGGATCAAGATTTGCACCTTTCCCAGGTGTGCAGAACTCGGTCACTGTTAAGAAGGGACAAGGAACAGTTTATTAGGAATCTTGCTGAGGAGGTAGAAGGCCATTTCTATGGTACTGACCATGGATTGGTTGTAGCTACCCTCCGAGTCCATTTCAAAACCCCCCAGCGGACCATTGATCACCCCAGGGTGTTACACTTGGACAGGATGAGGGAGGGGGAATGTGCCCGGGGGTTTGCTGAGGCAGTCTCTGGTCGTTTCACAGCGCTCGAAAATCTGACGGACCCTGTACTTTTGTGGGACACCTTCAAGCGTGAAACATTTGATGCAGCTCAAGAGACGATTGGTGAACGCCCGAGAGCAAGGCGAAATTTCATCTCGCAGGAGACACTGGAAGTCACAGATGATTGTCGATTGTTACACTTGGACAGGCTGAGAGAGGGGGAATGTGCCCGGAGGTTTGCTGAGGCAGTCTCTGGTCGTTTCACAGCGCTCGAAAATCTGACGGACCCTGTACTTTTGTGGGACACCTTCAAGCGTGAAACATTTGATGCAGCTCAAGAGACGATTGGTGAACGCCTGAAGCAAGGCGAAATTTTCGCAGAGACACTGAAGTCACAGATGATTGTCGAGCGGCTCGTCTGGCAGGGGATCGAGATTTGCAACTTTCCCAGGTGCATAGAACTCGGTCCCTGTTAAGAAGGGACAAGGAACAGTTTATCAGGAGTCTTGCTGAGGAGGTAGAAGGCCATTTCTTAATAAATGACCTTCGTCCTGCATACCAAGCCCTGAGAAAGCTGAACTCCAAGCCCTCTTCACAGGTGAAAGCATTTCGCTCAGTAAGTGGTCAGATCATCTCGGATCCTGTTGCGGTGCGGGAACATTGGGCTGAGTATTTTGAGCAGTTGTACCAGGTTGACCCACCAACAATTAACTTGGATGCGGGTAGTGCCAAGATCCCGCTGCCAGACCCACCCATCAGTGAGGATGCTCCTCCCTAACAGAAGTTAGGGAGGCGATCTCCAAGCTGAAGAGTGGTAAAGCAGTTGGTATATGCAGCATCCCAGCTGAACTGTTAAAGGCTGGTGGTGAACCTATGGCGCGTGGGTTGCACGTTGTCCTGGCTGCCATCTGGTGGTCTAGTACCGTTCGTCCTGACCTGTTGAGGGGTGTGGTCATCCCTCTCTGGAAGGGGAAGGGGGACTGATGGGACTGCAGCAACCACCGAGGCATCACACTAGTCAGTATACCATGCAATGTTCTTGCCCAAATCCTTCTGAGACGTATTAGAGATCACCTACTGAGGCATCAGAGGCCCGAGCAATCTGGATTCACTCCTGGTAAGTCCACAATAGACCATACCCTTGCGCTTCGAGTCATTATAGAGCGTCGTCGTGAGTTCGGGCGTGGGTTGCTTGCAGCCTACATCAACCTCAAGAAGGCATTCAATACAGTGCATCAGGAATCACTCTGGGAGATCTTGAGACTGAGAGGAATTCCAACAAGGATTATTGGACTAATAACAAGTCTGTATACTGGTACTGAAAGTGCTGTAAAGTGTGGTGGGGGCCTGTCAAGCTTCTTCCCTGATAGATCAGGAGTGAGGCAAGGCTGTGTCCTTGCACCAACGCTTTTCAACACTTGCATGGACTGGATAATGGACAGAGCTACTGTTCAAAGTCATTGTGGAGCAACTCTGGGCAATATCAAGGTTACCGACCTTGACTTTGCTGATGATGTTGCTATTCTATCTGAGTCTTTGGAATCCTTAGTGGTGGCTCTCGATGCATTTAGAAGCGAAGCCCTTGGGTCTAAAGGTCTCCTGGACCAAGACCAAGGTCCAGGACTTTGGAGACATATAAGGAGAACCTATTCAGTCGGTAAGTGCTTGCGGCGAGGACATTGAAGTCACAGAAAGCTTTACATACCTTGGTAGTGTAGTTCATAACTCTGGGCTGTCAGACCATGAAGTCAGCAGACGGATTGGCCTGGTAGCAGGGGTCATGAACTCTCTCGACAAGAGTATTTGGAGATGCCGGTACCTGTGCAGAAGGACCAAGCTTCGTGTCTTCAAGGCTCTGATAGTGCCAAGTTTTGCTATACGGTAGTGAAACCTGGACACTATCCTGCGCCTCGGAGTCTCGACTTGATGCCTTTTGTAATAGGTCCTTGCACCTGATCATGGGGTATACTGTACAATTGTCCAACCAATGGCTATATCGTGAAACTGACACAGGACCTATTACCTACACAATCTGTGATCACCAACTCAGGCTTTACAGCCACCTGGCTTGCTTCACTTGGGATGATCCCGCCGAACAGGTTGTCTCTATTCGTGACAACCCTGGGTGGAGGCCTGTGGGTCGACCTAGAAAGTCGTGGCTTGGGCAGATCGATCAAACCTGTCGTGAGGAGCTTGGGATGGGCCAAGTCCCTGCCTGACGACTTGTCAAGAGGGATCCTTGCAGGTACAATTAAAGGGTGGACGCCGCTATATGTCAGCATTAGCTCCGCAATGATGATGATATACATATATGTATACATTTATGTATGTGTGTATATATATATATATATATATATATATTATATATATATATATATATATATAATATATATATATATATATATATATATATATATATATATATAATATATATATATATATAAATATATAATATATAATAAATTATATACTATATATATATAATAAATATATATATAAATAATATATATATATTATATATATATATATATATATATATATATAAAAAATATATATATATATATATTATATATGTATATATATTATGTATATATATATGTATATATAGATATGTATATACATATATATGTATATACATATATATGTATATACATATATAACATATATATATATACATATATATGTATATACACTTATATATGTATATACATCTATATGTATATCATATATATGTATATACATATATATAACATATATATATATAAATATATATATATATATATATATATATATATATAAATAT
>NW_020869041.1:536390-538390 GCF_003789085.1 Penaeus vannamei | reverse complement strand
AAATGGAATCATGACGTTTCGAATTCGTCAAGACTTCCTCATCAGACGGGTGAATAACCGAAATGTCACGGTTTAATTTCATTTCTTATTGTGTTTTTTTTTTTTTTCCTGATAACCGCTCCCATGGGTAGATTACACAGGGAGAAGTGTCTTCAAAGATACCGCTCGATCTCAGAATCTCCGTATCTACCAGGAGGTTTCAACTACTGAAATAATCCAACTCGTTCCAATGTAAATGTTGTGGCTGTTATATTGGTAACTTTAGTGTAGTCGTTAAGTAAACTGGATGGATTACTTCTGCTTTCTTTCTCTCCCCTCCTCTCCCTCTCTCTCTCTCTCTCTCTCTCTCCTCTCTCTCTCTCTCTCTCTCTCTCCTCTCTCTCTCTCTCTCTCTCTCTCTCTCTCTCTCTCTCTCTCTCATTCGTATATATATTATATATATTATATATATATATATATATATATATATATATTATATATAATATATATATATATATGTATATATATATATATATATATATTATATATTTATATATATATATTATATATATATATATATATATATTTCCAACACATAGATAAATGTAAGCGTATACATAAAACATTAAAACACACTTCAAAATACGGAAAAAAAATAAGGAAAATGAGAAACGAAAGCCATTTTAAATTCAGATTTCCTGCGTCTTTCCCGGCATCCATCTTCTTTCACATTATTCAAAGTTCAAGAAGATACATATTTTCTTTTCTTTAAAGGAAAAAAATTATCAAAGTAATATGAGCCAGACCATAAGCATGTATATTTATGTGTTGTGTATGCTAGTTTATGTGTGTAAAACGCATATTTAGATAGAAAGTGTAGTGTTATCGGAAATATATACAGCTTATGATTACATAGCTTACATGTATACATACATGCTATATGTTTATATGTTATTATACATAAATGTATATGTGTGTGTGTGTGTATTTTACATATATATATACATACATAAATATATATATATATATATATATACTATTATATATATTATATATTATATATATATATATACAGTATATATGTGTATATATATGCATATATGTGCGTGTGTTTATTGCTTTATATATCTATATATGTATACTTACAAAGATAAATATAGAGATATCAACGTGTGCTGTTTGTGTTTAGATGTGGTGAGCACATGTCTGCATTTTTCTTTATCACGTTTCGAAACTTATTTCACACGCTCGTGTACACACTCACTTAAACACTCACTCACTTTATCGCACACTCACAGTCACTAAGCCATTCAGACACTCTCTCACTCACTAACTCAGGCATTCAGTCCCTCTCGCTCTCACTCACACACACTCACACTAATTCATTCACCCAACCACTTACTCACTAACCCACCCAACTCATCTCACTCACTCACTCACTCACTCACTCACTCACCCTTTCACCTAGTCACTCGCTCACTCACACACATCCGCAAACAAATAAATAGTTAATAAATAGATTGATGAAATAAAACATGAATTAGTAATAAACTGAAAGAGTAAACAAAACAATAGTCTTTAAAAATCGCCACAGCGCATCGTGTTTGCCTAAATAAAACATAAGTGTGTGAGGCCTAACAAGAACCCCCCCCCCCCAGCCCCCCAAGAAAAAGGAATTTTAAAGACCAGGTCATGAACGAAATTTTCTCAGTAATAACTCATGTTCTCTCAAAAAAGGTCGGAGTGAAAAGTTGATAGGCCTATGTCGACCTCCCCCCTACCCCCCCCCCCACCCACACACCCACCCCTTAAAAAATGAAGAAAAAAATGATGTAGAGTGTTGTAGCAAACATGGCGGACTGACTTAATCCTGTAGGTTACCGCACACTCACTTACGTACGCACGCACTCTCTCACTCACTTATCCACGTACGCACGCACTCACTCACTTATTCACGTACGCACGCACGCACTCACTTATTCACGTTCGCACGCACTCACTCACTTATTCACGTACGCACG
>NW_020869041.1:518890-521390 GCF_003789085.1 Penaeus vannamei | reverse complement strand
GGGTGGAGTAGTGGAATGTAGAGTGGATGTGGGTGTGAGTGGGGATATGTGTGGTGGTGGGGGTGTGGGTGGGAGTGGACGTAGGTGGGTGTGGGTTGTAGATGTGTGGATGTGTGTGAGTGGATGTAGGGGTTGTGAGTGTGGGTGTGAGTGGATGTAGTGGTGGGGTGTGAGTGGATGTAGGTGGGTGTGGGTGGGAGTGGATGTAGGGGTGTGGGTGTGGAGTGGATGTAGGTGGGCATGTGGTGTGAGTGGAAGTGGTAGGTGTGGGTGTGGTGTGGGTGTGAGTGGATGTAGGTGGGGTGGGGTGTGTGAGTGGATGTAGGTGGGGTGTGGGTGTGAGTGGATGTAGGTGAGTGTGGGTGTGAGTGGATGTAGGTGGGTGTGGGTGGGAGTGAATGTAGGTGGGTGTGGATGGGAGTAGTGTGGGTGGGTGTGGGTGGGAGTGGATGTAGTGGGTGGTGGAGTGGATGAGTGGGTGAGTGGTGTGTGGATGTGTGTAGAGTGGATGTAGGTGGAGTGGGTGTGGTAGTGGTGGAGTGGATGTAGGTGGGTGTGAGTGGATGTAGGTGGGTTGAGTGGATGTAAATGGGTGGGTGTGGGATGTGTGTAGGTGGGTGTGGTGGAGTGGATGTAGGTGGTGTGGTGGAGTGAATGTAGTGGTGTGGTGGGAGTGGTCTGTAGTGTGGGTGTGGATGGAGTGGATGTAGGTGGTGTGGGTGTAGTGGATGTAGGGGTGTGGGTGGGAGTGGATGTAGGTGGGTGTGGGTGGGATGTTGTTGTAGCGTGGGATGTAGGTGGTTTTGTGTGGGTGGGGTGTGGATTGTGAGTGGATTTAGGGGTGTGTGGAGAGCTGGTTGTGTGTATAATGGCGGTATGGGGGGGGGGGGCTATTTGTGCGGATATCTGTATGGTTTGTGTGTGTGAGGGGTGAGGGGGAGGGGTGGAGATGAATGTGCGAAGGGGGGGGAAGGAAGGTGTTTGCATTTGTGGGTTGTGTGTCTTGAGAAAGAGAAGAGAGAAAGAGAGAGAGAGAGAGAGAGAGAGAGAGAGAGAGAGAGAGAGAGAGAGAGAGAGAGAGAGAGAGAGAGAGAGAGAGGAGGAGGAGGAGGGAGGAGAGGGGGAGAGGAAGAGAGGAGAGAGGGAGAGAAGGAGAAGAGAGAGAGAGAGAGGAGAGAGGGAGAGAGAGGAGAGGAGAGAGAGAGAGAGAGAGAGAGAGAGAGAGAGAGAGAGAGAGAGAGAGAGGAGAGAGAGAGAGAGAGAGAAGAGAGAGAGAGAGAGAGAGAGAGAGAGAGAGAGAGAGAGAGAAGAGAGAGAGAGAGAGAAGGGATGGAGGAGGGAGAGAGGGGAGTGAGGGAGAAAGAGAGAGAGAGAGAGAGAAAGAGAGAGAGAAAGAGAGAGAGAGAGAGAGAGAGAGAGAGAGAGAGAGAGAGAGAGAGAGAGAGAGAGAGAGAGAGAGAGAGAGAGAGAGAGAGAGAGAGAGAAACAGGCAGGCAGACACCGACAGACAAAAAAAAAAAAAAAAAAAAAAAAAAAAAAAAAAAAAAAACAAGACAGACACATTGATAAACATAAAGAAAACAAAAACACGAATCTGCACATATTTACACAACCCTTCATATCTCCACGTCGTTGCCGGGTACACACTCATCAGCAAACATACGCAAAAATCTGCAGTGCGCGCGTGTGTATTTACACCTCTACATACATTTACTCACCCATCGACGCGAACAATGAGTAAGAATGATAGAGTTAGCATTTTTCGTCTATAGGCTTGTGCGTGGGGCGTGGCGAAAGAGGTAGACCTATTCATCTCCAGTGACAAACCGTATTCAGATTCTCTTGAGCGTTCGCTGGACCAAGGAAGTGTTGTTTACTTTGCGTTGTGTGTGATTGGGCAGGCCGCTGTGAGGATGGGAGGATGGGGGGAAGGGAGAGGGTGAGAGGAAGGGAGGAAGGGAGGGAGGGAAAGGGGGAGAGGGAGGGGAAGGTAGGAAGGGAGGGAGGGAGGATAAGGGAGAGAGGAAGGGAGAGGGAGAGAGAAGGGAGAGGGAGAGAGAGGGGAGAAGAAGGTAGGAAGGGAGAGGAGAGGGAGAGATAGGTAGGGAGAAAGAGAGGGAGGGGGAGAGGAAGCAGGGAGAGGGTAAGAGGAAGGTAGGGAGCAAAGGACGGAGAGGGGGAGGGGGAGAGGAAGGGAGGAAGGGAGAAGGGGAGGGGGAGAGGAAGGGAAAGGGAGAGGGAGATGGTGAGAGAAAGAGAGGAATGGAAATGGAAAGAGAGAGGGAGAGAGGAAGAGAGAAATGAACAGGGAGATGGACAGAGAAAGCGAGAGGGTGATGACGAAAGGAAGAAGAAGGGGGAATGGAGGGAGAGGGGGAAGGGGAGGAAGAGAGAGAAGGGTACAGAGGAGAGAAGGAAGAGGGAAAATGGAAAAGGGGGAAGAGGTGAAAAGAGAGATGATAGATGAATAGTAAATAGATACATAAACATGTAAATAAGT
>NW_020869041.1:511390-513890 GCF_003789085.1 Penaeus vannamei | reverse complement strand
TCTCTCTCTCTCTCTCTCTCTCTCTCTCTCTCTCTCTCTCTCTCTCTCTCTCTCTCTCTCTCTCTCTCTCCTCTCTCTCTCTCTCCTCTCTCTATATTATATATATATATATATATATATATATATATATATATATATGCATGTATACATATAATGTACATATAGGTGTATATGTACATATATACATATATAGTATATATATATATATATATAATATATTATACATATATATATATATATATATATATATATATATATATATATATATATATATATATATATGTATATATATAATATATATATATATATATATATATATATATATATAATATATATATATATATTTATATGTATATATAGTACATATGTGTGTGTGTGTGTGTGTGTGTGTGTGTGTGTGTGTGTGTGTGTGTGTGTGTGTGTGTGGTGTGTGTGTGTGTGTGTGTGGTGTGTGTGAGTGTGTGTGTGTGGTGTGTGTGTGTGTGTGTGTGTGTGTGTGTGTGTGTGTGTGTGTGTGTGTGTGTGTGTGTGTGTGTGCATATATATGTATATATATATATATATATATATATATATATATAATATATTATATATGTGTGTGTGTATATATACATATATGCACACACACACACACACACACACACACACACACACACACACACACACACACACACACACACACACACACACACACACATATATATATATATATATATATGTATATATATATATATATATATATATATATATATATATATATATATATATATACACATATACATACAGATACACAGAGACAGAGGCAGACAGACAGAATATCAAGCGATGAAATGACAATCCAGACAACCAAACACGATCATAATTACTAAACGTATCATCTGATGTTCAAGGTATTACGTCACCTAAGATGTTCTTAAAGATAAGGACACGAAAAAAAAAAAAAATAAAAGAGAAAAAAACGTAACAAAAAGTGGTGTAATTCAGTGGTTGTGGTTGTTTACTTGTCTGGTTTGGTTGCTTGGTGGGATGGATGGAGGGATGGATGGATGGATGGATGATGGGGGATGGATGGATGGATGGATGGAATGGATGGATGGATGGATGGATGGATGATGGATGGATGGATTGATGGATGGATGATGGATGGATGGATGGGATGGATGGATGAATGGATGGATGGATGGATGGATGGATGGATGGAATGGATGGATGATGATGGATGGATGGATGGATGATGGATGGATGGATGGATGGATGGATGGTGGATGGATATCGGTTATTTGGCGGCAGGTGTTGAGTTGGGATGGTTGGTTGATTCTTGTGGGAGTGCAAATATTTGTCTTTCCTTGGTTGTGTATATGTGTGAACCTGTATCTGTTTTTTTTGTTGTGTGTGTGTGTGTGTGTGTGTGTGTGTGTGTGTGTGGTGTGTGTGTGTGTGTGTGTGTGTGTGTGTGTGTGTGTGTGTGTGTGTGTGTGTGTGTTGTGTGCCTTGCCTTTTTACACCTGCAAAAAGGTATGCGGAAATATTTACTCGCACACAAACCTACATACGCGCGTCTACCTACTTACGCGTACAGCCTTGTCTCCAGTCTCAAAAATCGTCCGGTTCCTGAATGGCCGTAAACGAGTACACGAAACCCTCAATCAACAAGAATGACTTAACGAAATCCCATTGAACTACAAATCCGTCTCTGGTTATCATCTCGCCGTTCTCGATGACAAAGCCAGTGCCGACCGAGAGGAATCGGACGCGTTCATCACCGCGCCATTTTGCTCAAGATAAACAGCGTTATTTCGCGGATCACAGCTCTTTCCAGCGGCTAAATAAAAGCGTGCCATCACAAAGTCAACTAATGATGGAAATTTGAGAGAGATGGTTTACCGAGTGACAACAGCTGTGAATCTAATAGGATGTTTTCTTCGCCGCATGTCGCCCGGCACTTGTTTCTTCGGGATGTCTGAATTGCGTTCGTGTTCGTCGTTATTCGATTTAGGATTCGTACTACGGATCATCAAACATTTGTCTATCTTTTTGGTAGCTATACGTTCAAGGTATATAGAAACATAGGCTTAATCATACACTTCATATATTGTGTCTAATTTTCCCAATTTTCAATTTTACGTATTTTCATCCCTTTTTTTACATTAGTCTCTTTTTTTCAAATTTGCAATCGAAGAAAAGTGCAAACAGATCACCTGGAGAAGTCTGTCTCAAAGGGTGAATTCTACACAAGAATAATCTGTATTGCAAGTATGAAAAGAAATGTATAATTTTGTGATCATAGATATGTATGAATAAAAAGACAAGTGATTTAACCACGTATCCCCCTCCCCCCGAATAGTTAAGAATAGAAAAACAAGTAATTTAGCCACGTACCCCCGCCCCCCCTGCGAAAAAATAAGAATAGACAAACTAGTAATTTAGCCACGTATCCCAAAAAAGTTAGGGATAAAAAGACAAAATATTTGGTCACGTACCCTTAAAAAATCTCAGAATA
>NW_020869041.1:503890-506390 GCF_003789085.1 Penaeus vannamei | reverse complement strand
CACGGGTGGGGAGGTTTTGAAGGCGCCTTTAAGTCAGGGCTTCTGAAAGTTAAATTGAGTTTTCCTTTTCTTTTTGTAAATATATTTAGGTTTTCTATCTTCGTGTCTGTTCTGTTTCTCTGTCTTTGTCTCTGCTTGTCTCATGTTTCAGGTCGCTGATAGATGATAGAATATAAGAATTAGAGAGATAGAGAGTAGAGAGAAGAGAGATAGAGATGAGGATTAGAGAGAGAGAGGAGAGAGAGAGGAGAGAGATGAGAGGGATAGAGAGATAGAGAGGAGTTAGATAGAGAGAGATAGATTAGAGAAAAGATAGATACAGATAAAGAGAGAGAGAGAAGAGGATCAGAGATATAAAATAGATACGATAAGTTGAGTAGGTACCATATAGACAGGCAGACAGGGGGAAGACATTAGGAGCCAGATATAATGACACAATATCAATCTATTCGGCGCTTCATTCTCTCCCTCACAATTCCCTCAAAATTCTCCCTCCCTTCATTTCATCTCCTCCCACCCCCCCCCCTCCTTGGCTCCCCAACACTCTTCCCACAACGGAACAAGGGGTTGGTTTTTTAAAAGGTTTAAAATTTATTCCATCACAAAAGTCTGCCATTGAAGTGAAAGGTGAAAACATAGTTGAAAGTTGTGAAGTTGAAGTGGGTTTTTCTAATTGCCACGTAATCGAGGTGACAGTGGCAGCCCTCCTCGGCCAGGAGGGAAGAGGGAGAGGGTAAATAGAGATGGGGAAGGGCGAGAGGGCGGAGAGGGAGGAGGGAGGGAGGGGAGAGGGAGAAGAGGCAGAGAGAGGAGAGGAGAGGAGAGGACGCAGGGAGAGCTGAGAGGCGAAGGGAGAAGAGAGAGGAAGAGGAGAGTAGAGGGAGAGAGGAGAGGGAGAGGGAAGAGGAGAGGGAGAGGAGAGAAGAGGGAGGGGAAGAGAGAGATGGAGAGGAGAGAGAGAGAGAGAGAAGACGACAGAAGGAGAGAGAGGAGAGAGAGAGGAAGAGAGAAGAGAGAGAGAGAGAGAGAGAGAGAGAGAGAGAGAGAAGAGAGAGAGAGAGAGAGGAGAGAGAGAGAGAGAGAGAGAGAGAGAGAGAGAGAGAGAGAGAGAGAGAGAGAGAGAGAGAGAGAGAAGAGAGAGAGAGAGAGAGAGAGAGAGAGAGAGAGAGAGAGAGAGAGAGAGAGAGAGAGAGAGAGAGAGAGGAGGGAGAGAGAGGAGAGGGAGAGGAGAGAGAGAGAGAGAGAGAGAGAGAGGAGAGAGAGAGAGAGAGTGAGAGAGCAGGAGAGGAGGAGAGAGAGAGAGAGGCAGGAGGGAGAGGGAGGAGGGAGGGAGAGGGAGGGGAGAGGAAGAGGGGGAGAGGGAAAGGAGGGAGAGGAGAGGAGAGAGGGAGAAGGAGAGGAGAGGGAGAGGGGAGAGGAGAGGGAAAGAAGGAGAAGAGAGAGGGAGAAGAGAGAGAGAGAGAAAGAGAACAAGGAGACAACAGAGAGGAGAGGGAGAGAGAGAGGAGTATGAGAGAGAGAAAAAGAAAGAGAAGGAGAAGAGAAGAAGGTGAAGAAGAAGAAGAAGAGAAAAGAAGAAGAAGAAAGAGGAAAAAAAGAAGAGAAGAAGAAGAAAAAGAAGAAAGATGAAATATGCTGATTGGGTTCGCTCTCTTTTACGAACAGGGAATGACGTCAGAGCATATGCAAATGTCGACCGCACAGTTTTCCTTCTGCACTTTCGTAATCTTGTCTTTCCTTGACATATACTAACTAGAAATCGCTATAAATGCACATTCACATACACTCCACACACTCTCTGCATGCATGTGGGGTTTAGGGAGGCGAGAGGGAGGGAGGAGTGAAGGTGAGGTGGGGGGGGGGGGGAGGAGAGGGAGGAGGGAGGGGAGGGGTGAAGGAGAGAGGGGAATGGGAGGAGGGGAGGGGCCGAGGGGGTAGGGGAGCGAGCGAGCGAGAGAGAGCGGCCGAGGGAGAGGACTGAGGGGAGAGGGGGAGGGGAGAAGGAGGGGGAAGGAGGGGAAGGGGGGAAGAGAGGGAAGAGGGCGGGGAGTGGAAGGGGAAGGAGATAGAGAAGAGACAAACAGACGAGAAAAGATGAAAGAGGACAGAATGCCATAATTCATACTACAGGACATGACAGAAAGGACAAACAGAAAGTCAGTCACCAGAAATGAGACAGACAAGTAGACAAATGAACAGGTATACCATCAGACAGAGCCACACATACACACAGACAGACATATAAATAGAAACAGTTTTAGAATAAAAGAGAAATGCTGGGAGAGGGCAAATACCAATGGTATGCACCATCTCTCTACAAGATGCGCCATCATGGTTGGTATCACAAGGAATTAAAAGATACCAGACAGTTATATACACACGATATAAACTTACAAAGCCTTTTTTTTTAAATATGTATTCTGTCTTTTGCAATGATTTAAGGTTTTAGGTTTGTGTGCAGGTTTATAAGAGTGTTGTTATATTGTATTTAGTACCGATA
>NW_020869041.1:483890-498890 GCF_003789085.1 Penaeus vannamei | reverse complement strand
CAGACACTGTTATAGACACAGATACAGACACAGAGACACACAAAGACAGACACAGTTACAGACACAAAGACAGACACAGAGACAAACCAGAAACAGACACAGAGACAGACACAAAGACAGACACAGAGAATAACACAGAAACAGACACAGAGACAAACACAGAGACAAACACAGAAACAGACACAGAGACAGACACAAAGACAGACACAGAGAATAACACAGAAACAGACACAGAGACAAACACAGAAACAGACACAGAGATAGACAAACAGAGGAAGAGACAAGACGCGCTGTACATCATTTCCGAAACCTCATTTCACCTCCTCAGGAAAGCTCTAATGTCATCTGACTCGCTAGGGAGCTGATGATCAGGGGAGAATGCTCACTGAGAGCCTTCCTTCCCCATGAATAACATCAAGCATTCCCCCACCCCACCCCTCCCCTTACCCCTCCCTCTCTCTTTCCCCCCAACCTTCCTATTCCTTCTACACCTCCTATCCCTCTCCCTTCCTCATTCCCCTCCCTCTCCTTTCCCCTACCCGTCCCTCTCCCTTCCCCCCACCTTCCCCATATCCCTCCCTCCCCTTCCCCTACCCCTCCCTCTCCCTTCCCCCACCCTTCCCCTACCCTCTACACCCCCCCTTCCCCCTGCCCCTCCCTCTCCTTCCCCTTGCCCCTCCCTCTCTCTTCCCCCACCCTTCCCTCTCCCTTCCCCTGCCCCCCCCTTCCCCCCCTTCGCCCCCCCCATTCATCCGAACACCGACCCATTAATCGAACAAGCGGTGCGGGTAACGAGTTAGGCGCCTACCTTGGGGGTTAATGATGGGGTGGGGGTGGGGGATGAGGGAATGGAAGGGGGAGGCGGGGCGTGGGTTAATGGGGGTGGGGGAGGTCTAGTGGGGAGGAGGTGGGGGGGTTGAGGGTATTGAAGGGGGAGGCGAGGTGTGGGGGTAGTGGGAGGCGTAGTGGGGAGGAGGGGAGGGTGTGAGGGTAGAGAATCTTAAAGGGGTGTGGGGGAGAGGCCTGGTGGGGAGGAGGAGCAGGAGGGGGGAGGGTACTGGGGGTGAAGGTATAGGGTTATAATGGGGGAGGGAGATAGGGGGTATGGGGGAGTCCAAGGGGGGTATCAGTTTCGACCTGTGAAGTGAGAGAAGTCACGCGGAGAGCTGAGAGGCGAGTGAGATGGATGTGTCGGTCGACGGATGGATGGATGGATGGGGGGGGGGGGGTAAGCGAACGCGTTTACGGGTGTACTCATAGGAGAGAAGATTTATACGCACGGACGAACCCATGCCTGAGCGAAAACACACAGACTCACACACACACACACACACACACACACACACACACACACACACACACACACACACACACACACACACCACACACACACACACACACGCACACGCACACGCACACGCACACGCACACGCACACGCACACACGCACACACACGCACGCACACGCACACACACACTCACGCACGCACACACGTGCGGCGTGAGTAATTTCCTTCCAGTCCCATAATTCCACAATCTAACTACTTAGTAAATGTAACATAAAAAGATAACTCAAATTCTATCTCAGATACGTCTAATTTAAACACAGTATGAATATTCAAGACAGAACCTGCAACCAGTCGACCAAGCAATGCTATGCGCTTGAAGGATTCCTATAACGAAGTCTTCTGATGTCTAAATAAGCTGAATGTCAGACAGTTTGAATCAGGAAAAGAAGTTATAAATAACTGGTTCTCGAACGAAATCTGTCTATGTACGTACATATCAATCTAAATATTCATCTATATATCTTTCGATTCATCTATTTCTCTATCTACCTATATCCATCTATCTATCTACCTATCTATATCTACCTCTTTATCTATCTACCTATCTATATCTACCTCTTTGTATATCTACTTATCTATATCTACCTCTTTATCTATCTATCTATCTACGTCTACAGATATATCATTAGGGATACAGGTCCCTTCCCATAAAGATACGAACCTAAGGCTTTTATGATGTATGCAGGCTGTAAAAAAAAAGTACAGGAACGTAAATGTGACTGTGGAATATTGTATGATTAATACCATACGTTATCAAAAAGAGGAGGATAGAAGAGCGCATATACATCCCTATATATACATTACTATATATACACATCCCTCTATATCCACCTGTAAGCATGACGTAAACAAGCAGACGACGCCAAAGAGCCTCACTAGCGCCATCTATGAACAGAAACAGCAACCCGAACCGCCCGCCGCCGATTCCTATCTTCCCCCTTGAAAGCCTTTGGTTCTCAAGGGCGAGATTTTATGAGATTTGTCTTCAGTGGGGGCTGCGGGCGCTCCGTCAGCGGGTATGTTAGTCTTAGCCCAGGGGAGGAGGGGAGCGTCGACCCACCCCCCCCCGCCATTCCTCCACCTCTTCCCTCTCTCCTGTGCCTCTTGTCTTGCTTAATTCTTCTCTTCTGCCTCTTCCCCTCTTCTTTGCTCTTAGTCGTTTCATATCCCGTCCTACATTTGCTTTATTCCCTGATCTATCATTGCCCGACAGAGCCCTCTCCAATTAGCTTCACAAGCGCCGGCCCTCATGCTCTCAGTCATTCCCTCTTCTCGATCTTGCTCTTCACCCTCTGCTTCCTGTGATCGGCTATTTCTCCCTTCTGCCCTTTCGCTAGCTCCTTTCTTCCTCCCCTGATCGACTCGCTCCCTTTCCTGCTGCTAGTCTCCGCTTTGCGTCTCCTATCCTTTCTCCCGTATTCGCTGCTCCTCCTCTTTCTCCGCATTTCCTCTGCTTCTCTCTCCCCCTTCGGGCACACGGTTTGATCCTTGACGGCGATCCCCTTTCTCCCTTTGCCTCTCTCCCCTGCCTCACCCCCACCTTTTCCGCCCCATCATCTGGCAATCCCCATCGTATCTTGGTTCATCATGATAAAAGCGCACAATATTTTGACTAGATTAATTACCGTTGTTCTTGATTAGTGGATGGCTATAACCGGAAAAGGGCGAAAAGCGGGAGAGAGGAAGTAGGGAGGGGTAAGAGGAAATGAACATCAGGAGGATAGAGATAGAGTAATAAGGATGAGAGCATAAGATAGAACCTATAAAGGACATGGAAGGAATTAACATGGAATAAACAGACGGGAAAAGGGAGAGAACGACATGGGGGTAAAGTCGAGAAACATATAAATAAAATGGGTAGTTGCAAGAAGACAAAGATAAAAGATATGGTATGAAGAAAATGAGAGAATGGGAGGAGAGAGATAATGAAAATAGTGTAAGAGAATCGATGAGAGAATGGATATTATAGATAGAGAAGATGAAAAAGGAGCGGAGAAGATATTTAATCAGAACGGATGAATAGAGGAGGTGATAGACATATGAATAGTAGAAGCCCCAATTTAAATCTGATCAATAAAAAAAGAAAGATAAACTGAAAAGAAAAGAAAGGAGAGAGAAGAAAGAAAAGAAAATGTCTAGGTTTCACGTGAGATATCTCGATTTACTTGTTTATGAGAAAAAAAAAACTTGATAAAGTTGATTATAGTGCGTACAGAGATAAGGCATTATAGCGACTGAAAAAAAAAAAAATACATCCCCGATAGTGTCGACAGTTAGTGAACGAATTAGAGAAGAAGGAGCACGAGAGTGGAGAGAGAGGAATAGCGAGGGTAGACTGATTAATGAAGATAAAAGCCAAAGATATTAAGATGAGAGGGGAATAACCCCCCGCACCCCCGCAGGCATTCGGTATTCCGAATTTCATCGGCGAGAGAGACGGGAGACGGTAAGTACATGATATAACCTTCTCTCCTCCCGAACGTTACAAATGATAGACGACAGACGATTCTTCACCGCCAGACGCACGCTAGTTCCAGTTGACTCTCTTACCCGTATTTACTTCGACCGAGAACTGCACTGTTCGCAGGATACATTCTTATCTTCATCCTTCCAGACCTGATACCTCTCTTTTCTCCGCCTCGCACTATCGAATCTGACCTTTCCCAGGCAGGTCAACTTTATCGTAACCACTTGATGACATCGCGACTATACATTTTCGACCCGCAGAATATCCCCTCTCCCTCTTCTTAGCCGACGCTTACCCCGCCTTATGCCCACAGACGCATCCCAGGTCTCTTCTGCCGTTAGCCTACCACTTTTATTACCCGATACCTCCATTGTGAGCATCTCTCCCTTCTCCCTACACATAACAGATTATATCACCACATTCACCTCATCTTGGCTCCCTGTTGTCGCTCTCCCTCTCTCGTTCCCACCCTTATTGGCCCTCTATACATACTTCCTATACATATCTTTCCTTATCCTACACTCCCTCCCCCTACTTTACTCTCTATATATATAATATATTCTCTAATATATATATGTAATATTATATATTAATGTAATATATATTGTTATATATATATATGTATAATATATGTACTATATATATATGTATATAATATGTATATAGTATTGCCCCCTTATACCTACTCATACTTCTACACTCTCATTTCCTTACCCTTCCCCCTTCCTTATCCTATACCCCTCCCCTATTATCCCACCACTTCATCTCCCCCACTTAATCTATTCCCCTCAACTATCAGCCTCCACTTCCCGTGAAGTTTTACGATAACGATATTTCAATAAAAATTATAATTCTATAAAGTCCTCAATGAGTAGAGACTAGGGCCGTAGCTTTAATCCTATTACAGTGGTCAAAGAGGCAGCCATTGTGACGGCGAATTGCTTCTGCTGATTTTTCTGTTTTTTTTTTTTTTTTTTTTTTTTTTCTTGGGGTTAATTGCTGACATATAGTTCGGGCAGTGTTCTTTGATCCTTTGTGTGTGATTTATGCTTTTCTGTCTGTTCGTTTGTTTGAGTATGTTTTTCTCTCTCTGTCTCTTCTGTCAGTACTATGTCTCGTCTCGTCCTCTCTCTCTCTCTCTCTCTCTCTCGCTTCTATCTCTCTCTCTCTCTCTCTTCTCTTCTCTCTCTCTCTCTCTCTCTCTCTCATCTCTCTCCTCTCTTCCTGTGTCTATTTCTGGACTCGCATTGTGTTTGTTTTTTCTCTTTGTTTCATCTGTGAGTGTGTGTGTGTATCGTTATGTGCATATATATGTGTGTTATTACACTCTCTCCTTATCCCCCTTATCTCTCAATTATCTCTATCTATCAATTTGTCCATTCTGTATGTCTATCTCTACTCAACACACACACACACACAACACACACACACACACACACACACATCACACACACACACACACACACACACACACACAACACACGACACACACACACACCAGGAAGAGTTAGGCGGAAGAGATAGCGGACTCTCATTTTCCACACTGATAAAATCGCACACCCGGGGCAGGACAGTTTACTATACTCGCCATCCGCCCACTCGCCGGGCCCACGACCCCTCCCCCTCGCCCTCCCCCTCCTTTCTCCCTCTCGCCTCTCCTTCCCACCTCCATCTCGACTACGTTCCTGAGGCTAAATGTTCTTGAGAGGGAAGATGGAGTGGCAGGAGGGAAAGACGGAGGGGAGGGAGGGTAAGGACGGAGGAGGAGGGAGGGAGGAAGGAGGAGGAGGAAGGGAAGGGAAAGGGGGGGGCGGAGGGAGGGACAGGAGGGAGAAAAGGAGAGGGGAGAGAGAACAGAGAAAGATAGGGATAGGGGGGATAGGGGAATAGAGGCAGAGAGAGAGAGAGAGAGAGAGAGAGAGAGAGAGAGAGAGAGAGAAGATAAGGAAGACGAGAGGAGAGAGAGGAGTAGAGAGAAGAGACAGAGACGAGAGGAGAGAGAGAGAGAGAGAGAGAAGAGAGATAGGAGACGACACACACATCCACACACACACCACACACACACACACACACAACACACACACACACCACACACCACACACACACACACACACCACACACACACACACACACAAGCACCCGAAAGAAGAAGATGAGAGAGAGGAGAGAGGAGAGAACAGAGAGAGAGAGAGGGAGGAGAAAGAGAGAGAGAAGAGAGAGGAGAGAGAGAGAGAGTGAGAGAGAGAGGAGTAGAGGAGATAGAAAGAGAGAGAGAGAGAAGAGAGAAGAGAGAGAGAGAGAGAGAGAGAGAGAGAGGAGAGAGAAGAGAGAGAGAGAGAGAGAGGAGAAGATAGAGGAGAGGGAGAGAGAGAGAGACGAAGAGAGAAGAGAGAGAAGAAGAGAGAGAGACGAGAGAGAGAGAGAGAGAGAGAGGAGAGAGAAGAGAGAGAAGAGAGAGGAGAGAGAGAGAGAAAGAGAGAGAGAAGAGGCGAAAAGCCAGAGAAGAGAGAGAGAGAGAGAGAGAGAGAGAGAGAGAGAGAGAGAGAGAGAGAGAGAGAGAGAGAGCGAGAGAGAGAAAGAGAGGGAGATACACACATGAAAATACACACATGCATACTTGTGGCCTTATCTTCCTCTTGTATATGATAATTATCGATACTTTAGTTGACGAAATTATTCTAGGATCATGATACAGAATTATGTTAATTGAAATTCTGTATCACCAATTATCATCTGTTGAAGTTTTATCTTATCATAAGAAGGGTGATATCATATAGATTTATGTGAAATATTATGTTGTATTATATTATAATGAACAGAGTTGTATATACACATTAAGCTCTGCAGTTTAATATACCTCAGGAGAGTTGAATCGGAAAATAGATTTACTGTATAACAAAAATATGCATTATTGCTTTTTATAATTTTTTCCCCCAAGAATGAATCTAGTTTATTATTTCAGTCACTGATCATGGTTAACATTACCTTTGTTATTACTGTTATTGTTGTTACTATTATGATTATTATTTTCATTATCATTATTATCATTGTTAGTATTATCATCATTATTTCTATTATTGTTGTCGTTACTATTATTATCATAATTATTATCATTATTGTTTTTGCTATTCTTTGCCTTTTTATCATCTTTTGCATTTTTATGTATATTTTTTTGCCGTTATTATTATTATTATTATTTTAAATATTATTGTTATTGTTCATTATGATGATTATTTTAACTATCATTATTATCCTCATTAATATAATCACTATCATCATTATCGTAATTATAGTTTTTATTACTATCCTTATCATTGTCATTATTATCGTTATTACTATCATTATTATCATTATTACTATCATTATTATTATTATTATTATTTATCTTTATTATTATCACTATTACTCACATATCCATCCATCATCAGCATCATCTATTATCATTATCATTATCAGTTGCTATTGTTATGATAATCATAATCTTCTATATATTTTCTAATATCGTCATCATCATCATCGTTGTCACCTTCATCAGCATCATCATACCGTTTTTAAAGTAATGAATCGCACTGCCATTTTCATCACTATTGTTAACTATCACTATCACCATCATTTTTATAATCACTATTATTACAATCATCACCATCCCTATAATCATCACAATCATCATACAATCACTATCATTCACCATCCCTATAATCCATCATTATCAATCACATCCCTATAATCATCACAATCATCACCATCCCTATAATCATCATCATCCCTCTAATCATCACAATCATCACCATCACTATATATCAATCATCCACTCATTCCACAATCATCACCATCATTATGCTGTTTCCCCATTTCCCGGAGGATTAACTTTATCGCCCTTGATTTCCCTTTCAATTGCACTACGAAGGGTGTGATTTAAAAGAGGGGGAGGGGAGGGGAGGAGGGGAGGGGGGGAGGGGAGGGGGGAGGGGTAGGTGAGGGCGTTGACCTCGAGACACTTTTCGTTCTTCTTCAAGACGAGACAGAGAGAGAGGGAGAGGGAGGGAGGGAGGGAAGGAGAGAGGGAGGGAGGGAGGGAAGAGAGAGGGAGGGAGAGGGAGGAGAGGAGAGAGAGAGGGAAGGAGGGAGAGAGAGAGGAGGAGGAGAGAGAGGGAGGGAGGGAGGGAAGGAGAGGGAGGGAGGGAGGAGGGAAGAGAGAGGGAGGGAGAGGGAGAAGGAGGAGAGAGAGGAGGGAGGAGGGAGGGAGGGAGATGAGAGGGAGGGAGGGAAGGAGGGAGAGAGGGAAGGAGGAGAGAGAGAGGGAGGAGGGAGAGGGAGGAGAGAGGGAGAAAGGAGGGAAGGAGGGAGGAGAGAAGAAGGGAATAAGGGAGGGAGGAGTAGAGAAGAGAGTGAGGAGAAGGGGAGAGTGAGTGGAGAAGAGAGGAGGAAGAGGGGAGAGAGGGAGGAGAGAGAAGGGGGAAAGAGGAGGGAGGAAGAGGGAGAAGAGAGAGAGAGAGAAGAGAGAGAGAGAGAGAGAGAGAGAGAGAGAGAGAGAGACGAGAGAGAGAGAAGAGAGAGAGAGAGAGAGAGAGAGAGAGAGAGAGAGAGAGGTTTCGGTGACTGAAAATCGAGTGCTTTTTTTTTTATTTTTTCTCAATATGTTTTTCTTTCTTTCTTTCTTAGGTTTGTTTTCAAGTGTTTTTTTTCAGATTGCGATTCTTGGGGTATTTCTGTTTGCTTAACTTAAAAAAAAATCTTATCCGCATCTTTCTCTCTCTCTTTTCTCTTTCTCTCTCTCTCTCTCTCTCTCTCTCTCTCTCTCTCTCTCTCTCTCTCTCTCTCTCTCTCTCTCTCTCTCTCTCTCTCTCTCTCTCTCTCTCTCCCTCTTTTCTTTTCCCTCTTCCCTTCTTTCACCCTTCTCGCTTTCGTCCTTCCTTTATCTATTTCTTCTCTCTCACTCCAAATCTTTTCTTCTCCTTCTCATTCTCTTATGATTCTTCTTCCATCTTGCTCCATTCTCAAAGATGCGAAACTAAACTGAAAAAATAAACAAAACAAAACACACAGAACATACGCACTAAATAATAATAATAATAATAACAACAATAATATGATAATGATAATGATCAATAATAACAATAAAAATGATAATGGATGATAATGAATAATAACACCACTTACGATGCGATTGCGACAAATAACAACTAATTCCTATTAGTGCGCAATCAACTCCCTTATTCTCTCTTCTTTCTGTCTCTCTCATCACCTCCCTCGCACTTAGCTGTCCGTGAGAACTCTCTAAAAGTTTAAACGTGAGAAATTAAGGTTGAACTGGAAGCTTAAATTGAAGTGTGAAACGGCAGCTATTTTCCCGCGTTTTTTTTCCCAGATTGTGCAAGAATTTGCACTGAGTTCGATATGTTTATTCTTTTTTTATTTATAGAACGACTGGTTTCTTGACTATTCTGAAGGTAATTTAGCCAGAGGAATGTATGCACGTCTCTTTTCTCTCTCTCTCTCTCTCTCTCTCTCTCTCTCTCTCTCTCTCTCTCTCTCTCTCTCTCAACACACACACACACACACGCACACACAAACACACACACACACACACACACACACACACACACACACACACACACACACACACACACACACACACACACACACACACACACACACACACACACACACACACACACACACACACACACACACACACACACACACACACACACACACACACACACAACACAACACACCCAAACCAACGCACCTGAGCAGAAGAATGGGAATTCTGAACTGACGCGGCAACGGGAACTAAATTGAAGAACCACGTCGTTGACTCCCCTCTGTTGACAACCGCCGCCGATACCTCGCTGTGTTGGGTCGCGCCTCTGTTGACGGACACAGCGAACCGTGAACCGTGAACCGTGAAACGTCTTTGAGTATGTTGGCTTTGTCATTGTGTAATTGTACGAAAAATGTAAAGAAATAACCCCCTATAACACCACCATAGTTTAAAATCTTTGCAATAATCATATCAAACACCCTGCTTTGCAATCATAATATCGTGGTCTCATTTCTTATTTTTTTATTAGATACATTATTATAAGATATACAACGTAGACAATAATAAGAAAACCATACAGTTAAAATCAATGGAACTCCTTCAGACAGTTAAGCAACACTAAACACAATAATGCACCTGCAAACAACAGCAAACAACTTAAATCACTGTTTAACAAATACCTGCAAACAACCGAACAGCCAATTTAGAAATCCACACAGCAATAAACATGCAGATATTTATAAACAAATGGAAACAAGTCTAAACAACCAAAACTAAGCCTGTTTCTTCAGAATTACTGCAAATAAAGAAATGAAAAAATGAAAATGAGATTATGGTCTGCCGAGGCCCAGAATAACCCACGCACATTAGCCAATTCTTGCCACAACCACAAACCACTTTAATGATCGTTTCTTTGTGAAAAGTCATAAAATGGTTCACTAGTTTCTGTGACAGCGAACCGCAAGATATGGTTATTCTAGTGTTATTAGCATTAACAACAATAATGGTGATATTGATGGTAATCATAATGATAATAATATAATGATACATACAATAGTGATAATGATAATGGTAGTAGTAATGATGATAATAGTAACAAAAATAAGAATAATGATGATATGCAAGACAATACCATTTATATAATTATTACGATGATTGATAATTCTGTTATCATCACATGTCGCCATGACATCAGCACCACCATTACCATCATTGTCATTATCATTATAAATACTATAATAAACTACCTTTGTAAAAAAAAAAAAAAAAAAAAAAAAAAAATCTTAACGGTATTGTATTTTGATTGAATGGAAAATAATATGTAAAAAGGGAATTGAGGCAGAGTAATAAGAAAAATAAAAGAAAATGGCAAAATAGAAAGAGAGTTTGAAGGGGAGAAAAATAAATAAAACAAAAGTTATTTCCAAGAGCCGTAAAAAAAGGTCTGCCCACAACTAATTTGCTTAAACAACCACAACCTGGTGAGGGTTATTTCCAAAAAGGAATTTCTTGAAAGACACCTTTTTTTTGCCACATTTATCAAATTTGTAGATTTATATTAAACATTTCTTCTTTGTCACCGAGTGTTGTTAGGCATAGAATTGCATTTTGTCATTCGACTGAAGAAAGTGTATATATATTTTGCTTTTGTATTTTTTTTTTTTTTTTTTTTTTTATGAACTCTGATTGCCGTCTCGTTCTGGAACAATACTGGTAGTGATAAGTTTATCTTCGGTGCGTTAGGGAAAGGAGACGGGGGGGGGGGGGTGAAGGGAGCACAAAACACGATTAAAAGATAAAAAAAGAAACGTAATCCGTAAACAAAGGATTATTACACAAACTATACTTACAGGAAACTTATAATTTAAGTAGATACAAATCGATTTCATTCTACGCTTTTATCTCTAATTTGTTTATTCATTTGTTTCATTAATTGAACTTCGATCGATTCCCGTTTACGTTCGTATCCCTTGTCTTATTTTCTATAATTATTATTATCATTATTATCATTTTATTTTTAATTTATTTTTTATTATATAATCTTTTTATTTCTTAATCTATTTTCATTTTTAATTATTATTTTTCCTTTTTCTATTATTATTTTTTTCTTTTCATTAATTCTATCATAACGGTATCGGATTTTTTCTTATAATTTTGCAAGGGAACGTTTTCCTAATGTGACCGTTCTACGTTTTTCTGAACAAATGATATATCGCTTTAGTACAGTTTATTCCTGTTAGCCACACTTTTACGACCTATTAAAAGGAAAACAAAAAAAAAATAAAACGCTAACATTCACCTTTATTAGCTTAATTGTAGCGTGAAAAAAAGAAAAAAAAAAAGCAACAACTGGATTTCGTATAATAAAATCAGCTGTTTTTTGACTAATGTTTGTTTTTGTTTTTTATTTTTTGTGTATTTTGGTGGCTTGTGGGAATAGTGAAAAGGGGAGGAAGAGAAGGAAGATGAGAAGAAGAAGAAGAAGGAAGAGGAGGAGGAAGAGAAGAAGAAGGAGGAGGAGGAGGGAAATAGTGATAATGATAATAATAATGATGATAATAATAATAATAATAATGATGATAATAATAATAACAGCAATAATAATGATAATAATAATAATGATAAATAATAATGATAATAATAATAGAGAAAGAGAAAAGAAAGAAAGATCGAGAGACAAATGAGAAAGACAAAGAGAGATGACCTCAACCTTAGGGTAGAGAATGAAGAAGAGAAGAGAAGAGAAAAGAAACAAGGGAAAAGAAAGAGAAAAGAGCCAAACAAGAGAAAGAGATTGGAGGGCGGGGGAAGAGGGAGGGGGGAGGGGGGTGAGTCCAGGGGATGAGTAAGGACCCGTAGTACAGCTAATGAGTATGGCACGAGTCCAGTTCCTTACCTTGGCCTCAGGATAGGTGTGAGGAGTGGGGAGGGGGGGGGGTGAAGGGGAGGTAGGTGATGGAGGGTGAGGGGTGGGGGTAGAAGGAGGGGGAGGGGGGGAGGGGGGAGGATACGTGGTCAGCCAGGCGTGTAGTCCTGAAGGATCGGCGGCAGCTACTTCAGTCCGGCAAATCCCCCCCCCCGTCCCCACCCGCCCACTCTCCCTTCCTCCTTTCTTCCTTCATCCCTTCCCCCTCGCCATTTACCCTCCCCCCCCCCATCCTCTCTTTCTCTTATCCTCTTCTCTTCCGATTCCTCATTCCTCCTCTTCCCCCCTCTCTCTCTCTCTCTCATCTCTCTCTCTCTCTCTCTCTCTCTCTCTCTCTCTCTCTCTCTCTCCTCTCTCTCTCTCTCTCTCTCTCCTCTCTCTCTCTCTCTCTCTCTCTCTCTCACCTCTCCACCTTTCTTCCAACTCCCCATTCCTCCTTCATTTCCCCTATCTAACCTATCATCCTCTCTCTCTCTCTTTCTTTCTCCTGTCCCTCCCATCTTCCAATTAATCATTTTTCCTCCTTTTCCTCTTCGTCATTTCCCTTTTTTTCCCTCTCTCTTTTTCTCCCTCTTTTCTTTATCTTCACAGGAACATACCCCCCCCTCCAGTCTTCCCCCACCCTCTCTCTTGTCTTACCTTGCTCTCTCTCTTCCCTCTTTCCTCCTCCCTCTTGCCCCTCCCCAATCTTTCATCTCTTTTCCTGCTTCCCCATCCTGACCTTGGAAGTGAATGTGGAGGAGGTGGGGGAAGGGGGAAGGTGGAGAAGGAGGAGGAGGAGGAGAAGGATGAAAAAGAAATAGAAAAGGAGGAGGAGGAGGAGGAGAAGAAGAAGAAGAAAGAAAAGAAGAAGAAGGAGGAGGGAGAGGAGGAGAAAGAGAAGGAAAGGAGGAGGAGGAATGAAAATGGAAAAAAAGAAGGAGAAGACGAGGGAGGAGAAAAAGAAAAAGAATAAGAAGAAGCCTGAGAAGAAGAGAACAAAAAGAATAAGAAGAAGCCTGAGAAGAAGAAGAAAAAAGAAAGAAGAGGAGGAGAAGAAGAAGAAGAAGATTAGGAGGAGGAAGAAATGGGGTGGATAAAGGACGAGGATGAGGAGAGGTCGTTGCCCCGCAGGAGCCTAACACCCTGCCCTGAAGGTGCCAGAGGGAGTCCTAGGGGAGGAGGGGGGAGGGGGGTTGGGAGGGTAGGTTGAGGGACGTTTAAAGCCCAGGGCTGTCCTTAAGCGGAGGAGGAGGAGGAGGAGGGGGATAAGAACAGGAGTAATGATAAGAATAACCGTAAGAATAGAAATCAAGATAACTAGGAAGGAGAAGAGGAGGAGGAGGAGATAAGAAGTAGAATAATAGAAATAAACGTATGAATAGAAAAAGGAGAGGAGACGAAGATAAGAGGAGGAAAGGAGGAGGAGGAGGAGGAGGACAGCGAAGACGAGGACGATAAGAAGAGAGGAGGAGGGGAGGAGAAAATGAAGAGAAGAAAATGAAATAACAAGAATAGAAAGGAGAAAGAGAAGAAACGAAGTAAAGAAAACAATAAGACGAAGGAGGAGGAATGGAGGGTCAGGAGGAGGAGGAGGAGGAGGAGTTATCCTTCACTGGATTTTGCCGATGGCGAAGATGGGAAGGGAGAGAAACAGGATGCGAAGGTAGGCGAAGGCGAAGAGGTAAATGGAGGAGGGGGAGGAAGGGGGATGAGAAGGGAAGAGAAAGAGCTGGAAGAGGAGAGGAAGGAATAAATAAGGGATAGGAAGAAGAGTTATTGGAGAAAGGGGTATGAGAAGAGGAAGAGGAATAAGGAGAAATAGAAGGAGAAGAGGAGGAGGAAGAGGCAGAGGAGGAGGAGGAGAAGAAGAAGAAATTTTGAATTGTTGCCCGAAAGCAAAGGAAACAGAAAGAACGATAGGACGTAATGAACACTTTTTTTCATTGCGTTTGTTTGTTCTCGACAAATAAGAATACAGAACCTAGAATACATTCTCGTTACTTACTTACTGTTCATTCTTTCACAAAAAACAAGTTATGGAGATCTTTGGCACGGAAACAAATTACAGTATTTGTAAAAAAAATATATGTATTATGCAAGGTTATTGATTTTTTTTTCAATATAACAATTGAATACACAGATTGAAGAGGAGAGTAAGGGAAGTAAGAGAGAGGAAAAAAGAGAGAGATAGAGATAGAAAGATTGGCAAATAGAGATATAGACAGAGAGAGAGAGAGAGAGAGAAGAGAGGAGAGAGAGAGAGAGAGAGAGAGAGCGAGAGCGAGAGCGAGAGAGAGAGCGAGAGAGAGAGAGAGAGAGAGAGAGAGAGAGAGAGAGAGAGAGAGAGAGAGAGAGAGAGAGAGAGAGAGAGAGAGAGAGAGAGGGAGGGAGGGAGGGAGAGAGAGAGAGGGAAGAAGAGGGAGAGAGGGGAGAGGAGGAGAGAGGGAGAGAGGGAGAGAGGAGAGAGAGAGGGAGAGAGAGGAGAGAGAGAGAGAGAGAGAGAGAGAGAGAGAGAGAGAGAGAGAGAGAGAGAGAGAGAGAGAGAGAGAAGAGAAGAGAGAGAGAGAGGAGAGGGGGGGGGGAAGGGGATAGAGAGAACCAGAGAAAGAAGACAAAGGAAGAGAAATCAGATAGAAAAAGCTAACAAAAGCAAAGTAAAAAAAAAAAAAAGATAAATAAATGGCAAAAAAAAAAGAAAAAAATAAGAAAAGAAAAATCATTCTGTCTAT
>NW_020869041.1:461390-466390 GCF_003789085.1 Penaeus vannamei | reverse complement strand
CATTATCATCATTAGTATTATTGATATTACCATTAATCGGAATTATCCTCATTATCAATATTACAGATATTGTTATCATGGATATTATTATTACTACTGTTACTCTTATCATCAATCATCATCATCATCTCCTTCTTGAGACCTTGCAACTTTTTAAAAATAATTTCTTATTATTAGTGAAGACGGATTCAATTTTCATTCTAGTGTATTATTAACTCTGATTGTTGGTCTTTCTACCTGATCATAAACCCGACCTGTTTTGGAAACATAGGTAATTATTTCTCGTTAATTGCTTTGGATAGGCCTACTGAGGACACGCATTTCAGAAACTTATAATTATCAGGCGTCTAAGTGAGGTTCAGACACGTGTATAGACGTAAAGAAATGCAAACACACACACGGACACGAGCGCACACAACACACACACACACACACACATGCACACACACACACACACGCACACCACACACACACACACACATACCACACACACACACAGCACACACACACACACACACACACACACACACACACACACACACACACGTACGTACACACAACGCACACGCACACGCACACGCACACGCACACACACTCACACACACTACACACACACACACACCACAACACACAACACACACACACACACACACACACACACACACACACACACACACACACACACACACCACAACACACACAACACACACACAACACACACTTACACACACTTACACACACACACCATTTACACACACTCACCACCTTAAATAAGTGTATTCATACGTACATGTATTGTACATGCATTTATACATACAGATATGCACGCAACATAAATACATACATTACACTACCAACTACCTTCATTCAACAAATTTACGTACTATTTCCACGCTAAAATAGACCTTATCGCCGACATCCTATAATATATTGATCTCAACGGTCTTGTCTAAAATATGTCTTAGTCATGCGAAGATGAAATTTCACGAGAATTCAGACCTGGAACCGTAATGTAGACGAAATGACTGGCAACTATGCACAGCCAACATGATTTCGTAATGAAGAAAATAGAGTGTGAATATGAAGATGTTTAGCCTCTCTGTCTGTCTGTCTGTCTGTCTATTACTGTGTGTGTGTGTGCCTCTGTCTGTCTATGTGTGTCTGTCTGCTTGTCTATGTCTGTGTCAGTCCGTCTCTGTTTATGTGCGTCTGTCTGCCCGTGTGGGTCTATGTCTGTGTGTCTGCCTGTCTGTGTTTGTGTGTCTGTCTGCCTCTGATTATGTGTCTGTTTGCTCCTGTCTGTCTATGTCTGTGTGTCTGTCTGCCTCTGTTTATGTGTGTCTGTCTGCCCCTGTCTGTCTATTGTGTGTCTGCTTGTCTATATCTGTGTGTCTGTCTGTCTCTGTTTATGTGTGTCTGTCTGCCTCTGTTTATGTGTGTCTGTCTGCCTCTGTTTATGTGTGTTTGTCTGCCCCTGTCTGTCTATGTCTGTGTGTCTTTCTGTCTTTATTTATCTTTCTGTCTACCTCTGGATGTTTGTCTGCCTCTCTGACAGACAGGCGCTGGTTCACGCTCCACAAATATTATTTAGATAATAACATTAAGAATGCGACGAGGTAACAATATGAGTGATACTTTTTATGGTCACTTGTCACCATTTTTTTTTTTTTTGGGGGGGGGGGAGATGAGTTTCCAAAATTGGAATTTGTGAGATTGTATTTTTTTTCTCTCTCTCTTTTGCTGTTATATGTATGTGTGGAAATAATGATTTCATAAGATATTCATTTTGTATTAACTTTTCTTTAAAGTTTGGCATAGTCTGACTTGGAAATTCAGAGAAGAGAGAAGAGAGAGAGAGAGAGAGGAGAGAGAGAGAGAGAGAGAGAGAGAGAGAGAGAGAGAGAGAGAGAGAGAGAGAGAGAGAGAGAGAGAGAGAGAGAGAGAGAGAGAGAGAAGAGAGAGAGAGAGAGAGAGAGAGAGAGAGAGAGAGAGAGAGAGAGAGAGAGGAAGAGAGAGAGAGAGAGAGAGAGAGAGAGAGAGAGAGAGAGAGAGAGAGAGAGAAGAGAGAGAGAGGAGAGAGAGAGGAAGAGAGAGAGAGGAATAATGACTAGGGAGAAAGAAAGAAAGAAAAAGTAACAAACAAACGATAATCAAAAAAATCAACACAAATTATAATAACGGCACCGAAATTTCAAGCGAAGAGAGGAAACAACAAAAACAACAACAACAACAACAAAACACGCGATGCAGTCTTAATCGCGGACTCCTGTTCACTCCCTACTTGTTCAAACTGTTCACCTTGTTCAAAACCCCTCCGCCGTAACGAGGTAATTCAACGGAAATAACAGTTTTCCTTTTTTTTTCCTTCCAGGTGCAAGTAGAGAGAACAAAGATGGGCGCTGTGATTCCCCCTCGGCCGCCCGTGTGAGTTGGACGCTCATCCCGCCCATTCCGCCCATCTGTAGGGGTTGTAACTACGGTTTTGAAATGATGATTTAAATTTGTGAAAATAAAGGAAAATCGTGGACAAGAAATGAATAGATAAAAGAGGTTTGAAAAATGGAGGTTTGATAATAACAAAAAATATATTTAATTCATGTAACTAAGGCAAAGTAGATAAACAGATAGATACGTACATACACAGATAAATTAACTAATAAATAGATACATAAATACTCAGATAGATTAATGAATAAACATTTGCCTTAATAAACAAACAAAAATGTGTGTGTCAAGAAGTACGATAAGATGATACAAGAAGATGAAAAAAAATGAAAAGAAAATGAAGCTAAATAAAACGATGACGTAATAAACACTTAATTATCTTTATATATAAAAAAACAAAAACGTAATTTGATAAAACAAAAACAACAGCAACCAGATCAAGAAGACGAGAAGAGGCGTTGCAAAGAACAATATGAAGTTGCAATGTGGAGGTCGAAGGGGCCTCGGGGTGGCGTGGTGTTTCCTGGTCGTGTTGCAGTCGGGGCTCCTTGCGACCGGCGAGGAGGTCGGCGAGGTCGGTCGGTCTCGTGAGTCATCGTCAGAAGATCAGCCTTACCAGTTGAAGAGGAATTCGCCTTTTTTTGTCTTTTTTTCTTTTTTCTTTTTTCTTTTGGGGATTTTTTTTTCTGGGATTTTTTTTTTTTTTTTTTTTTTTTTTTTTTTTGCGTTTCGGTGTTATTATTTATGTTTTTTGCGTTTGTGTGTAAATGCGTTTTTTTCTTCTTTTTTTTTCTTTCTGATTCTGTCTCTGTCTCTTTCTCTCTCTTTACATGTATGTATGTATGAATGTATGTATGTCTCTACCCCTCCCCATCTCTCTCTTTATCTCTCTCTCTCTCCCTCTCTCTCTCTCTCACTCTCTCACTCTCTCACTCTCTCGGGAACCAAATGAAATCAAGTAAAATCAGATCTGATACAAAAATAGATAAATAGATGAATCAACAGATAAATGGATGCATAAATGGATAGATAGATAGATAGATAGATAGGTAGACATATAATAGATAGATAGATAGATAGATAGATAAATGAATAAAAAAGATAAACATGAAAAAAGATAAACGCTATTCCAAGCGATAATAGTGATCATTAGAGCATCTCTATAACGAAGGGATATCGCAGAAGCACTGAGCACGTACCCTCTGCTGACTCACGTTAGTACCCGTACCAAAAAGCTGTAAAGGGACTCCCCCGGGTGAGAAAGCCCCCAGGGTACGGTCAGCTGTCAAAAATTCTCTCTTGCATTTCTGATCAATATATGCGGTGTTAAGGTGCTGTCAACGAGCACTTTTTTTTTGACAATTTCATTCAGCATAAATACAAACATTTTCGAATAAAGCTCTTGATTTGGCTATACTTGGCTGAAAAAAGTTGACGGAAAGGTTTTCAGACGGAAATTATCATTATCGTTTGACTGGAAAATCGACAATTCGCTCAGAAATTGACCAAATTTCAGAATATTGTAAAAAAAAAAAAAAAAAAAAAAAAATGATAATAAAAAAAACAGCAAAAAACCGGAAAAGTGCTATTGTGACAGTACCTTTAGTTACAATTTTTTGGAGGGTAATTTGGGGGGCTATTATGACCTTTACTTGTATTCGTATTAATATGAATGATGGTTTTAGTATTAATGGTGGTATTAGGATTAGTTTACGTAGTAGTGTCACTGTTAGTATTAGTAAAGGTGTAATGATGTAAGTTTTAGTATTAGATTTCGTATAATCATCAGTCTGTTATCGTGATTTCAGCATTGTTGTTGCTGTCATCATCATCATCATCATCATCATCATCATCATCATCATCATCATCATCATCATCATCATCATCATCATCATCATCATCATCATCATCGTAGATTTATTATTCGTGTTGATAGTGATGATACTAGTAGCAACAGATATGATAATTTTAGTAATGTTTTTATTCGTGATTCTCAGCATCATAGTGACAGGAGGTGATATAGAATTAAGTTATTTTCCGAATAAATGTGCTTATGGCTAGGATGCAAGTGTGCCATCATTTCTCGTTATTGATTATCAACAAAATGAACAGAGAAAGAGTCAGACAGGAAGAGAATGGAAGGCGGAAGGGAAGGCGAAGAAGGAGAAGAAAAGGAGAAGAAGAGAAGAAGAAGAAGAAGAAGAAGCTGGCGATGGTAGAGAGCTAGTTGGATGGATAGATAGATGGATAGATAGATACATACATAGATAGATAGACAGGTATGTATGTATGTATATAGGTAGGTATGTAGGTAGACAGATACATAAATAGATAGGTAGATCAAAAGATAGATGGGCATAAAGACAAAAAACAAACAAACACAGACGAGAGAGAGAGAGAAAAAGAGCCTGAAAGTCAGAGAGAGAGGAGAGAGAGAGAGAGAGAGAGAGGAGAGAGAGAGAGAGAGGAGAGTAGACGAGAGAGAGAGAGAGCAAGAGGGATTATGGTGGTGGAGAGAGTTCGAGGAGAGGGTTTCTAGTGTTTAGATGAGGATG
>NW_020869041.1:452387-459887 GCF_003789085.1 Penaeus vannamei | reverse complement strand
TTATAATAATTATATATATTATTAAATCATCATCATCATTAATTATAGTTATCATTTATGATCATTATCCTATCAAATCCTTATAATTATTGTTATTATCATTACGTTCGCCACTTCCTTCCCCTCCTCCTCTCTCATCCTCTCCTTCCTCCTCCTCCCCTCCCCCTTCTCCTCTTCCTCCCCCCCTTTTCCTCCTCATCTACGGGCGCCACCCCTTTCTCTCTCTCAACCCTTCTCCCAGGAGCCACCCCGCTCGCTCGCCGTTCTCTTACTCCCTTTCTCCTCTTTTCCTCTCTCCTTTTCTTCCTCTTTTTCCTCCAATGAAAAGCAACCACAGGGGGACCATATCCTCCCCCTGGGTAACACACCGTCCCTCCGACCCACGTCAGGCTGTTCATCAGATACGCCTGAAACAGCTTGACGTTCCCCATAGTTAATAACAGCGCTTAGGGGTAAACGTTCGATGGGGTTTTCTCTTCCTCTCTTCTTTGCCTTTATATTATTTCTATTCGTTTTTTTTTCTTTTTCGCCTTTATGTTCTATCATTGTTTTTTTTTTTTTTTTTTTTATCTGGTTCTCTTTGTTTCATCTACGTTTGTTTTGTTTGGTTTTGTGTGTGTGTCTGTCTTTGGTGGCATCTGTCTGTTGTATGATCTTTCCGTCTCTCTCATCTCTCTCTCTCTCTCATCTCTCTCTCTCGTCTCTCTCTCTCTCACTCTCTCTCCTCTCTCTCTCTCTCTCTCTCTCTCTTTCTCTCTCTCTCTCTCTCTCTTCTCTCTCTCTCTCTCTCTCTCTCTCTTCTCTCTCTCTCTCTCTCTCTCTCTCTCTCTCTCTCTCGCTCTCTCTCTCTCTCTCTCTCTCTCTCTCTCTCTCTCTCTCTCTCTCTCTCTTGTCTCTTCTGTCTGTCTCCTCTCTCTCTCTCTCTCTCCCCTCTCTCTCTCTCTCTCTCTCTCTCTCCTCTCCTCTCTTCTCTCTCTCTTCTCTCTCTCTCTCTCTCTCTCTCTCTCTCTCTCTCTCTCTCTCTCTCTCTCTCTCTCTCTCTCTCTCTCTCTCTCTCTCTCTCTCCCACCTTCCTCTCTCCTCCCCCATCCCAATCTTCCTCTTTCCTCACTCTCCCCTCCTCCCTCTCTCTCCCCTCCCCTGCCTCACTTCCTCCTATCTCCCAGACGAGGATTTTAAAAGGAGGATAAATATGGACGACCTTCATTACCATATGGAAAGCGTGTCCTGGTTCCAGAAGGTCGTGATTTATTTGTTTTTACGCTTTGGGGTCAAAATTGCGGGGCTGAGGTTTTAGTTCTTGTGCGTCCCTCGAGATGGCGTTGCGGTCGTCGGTTGCTATGGTAACGGGCTGCGTCAGATCGGATGTAATACTGATGATAAGTTGAGGGATATGATGACAATGATGATCTGAAAGATGAAGGCGATTGGAGTAATTGTGATAATGGGGATGATAATTATACAATATCCGTGAGAATTATGAATATGAAATTGAAAACGAGTAAGAAATAGTGATGATACTCAGATCAAAATGATGATGAGTTATGGTAACGTTAAAGATATGATTGATGAAAATAATCATTAAAGATGATGATGATTTTAACGATGATAAAAATGATGTTAAAGTATTTCATAGTGATTCGTCTACCATTTATATATCCAGGAAAATAATATTAATTAGGGTAATATTAGGTGATAATAATAATGGGATATTTATAAGGTAAGTGTTGATCAGGTTAATTGGACCAATAGATATTTAAATTACAGTGTTGTGAATTAGATGTAAATAAGAATCCAGCTTCGTGGATTCTCTCTCTCTCTCTCTCTCTCTCTCTCTCTCTCTCTCTCTCTCTCTCTCTCTCTCTCTCTTCTCTCTCTCGCTCTCTCTCTCTCTCTCTCTCTCTCTCCTCTTCTCTCCTCTCTCTTTCTCTCTCTCTCTCTCTCTCTCTCTCTCTCTCTCTCTCTCTCTCTCTCTCTCTCTCTCTCTCTCTCTCTCTCTCTCTCTCTCTCTCTCTTCTCTCTCTTCTCTCTCTCTCTCTCTCTCTCACTCTTATTCTCCCTCTTACTCTTTTTTCTCTCCTCCTTCCCATCCCTCCTATCTACCCTTCTCATCCTTTCTGTCCATGCCTCTCCCTCCTATTTCAACCTCTTTTCCACCATGTCCCACTTCCCCCCTCTCCCCCCCACTTCCCTCTTCCTTCCCCCCTCTCCCCCCCCATTTCCCCCACCTTTCTTCTTTTCCCCTACTTCCCTCCCCCTCCCCCACCTTCCTCCTTTTCCTCTAACTTACCTCCCTTTCCCCCCAACTTCTATTCCCCTTCTCCCACCCCCCATTTTCCTCCGCTTTTCCCTCCCCCCTCAGCTCCCTCCCTCCCCTTTCCCTCCTTCCCCCTCCCTCCCCCTCCTCTACCCTGCCTCAACATGCGCAGTCAACAACCTGCAACCAAGACCTCGCTCTGCAGTTTCTCGCATGCAACGCAAACATGTCCAAAACTTGAAAGGCTTCCGTGCGGTGTCATTGTACCTGCTAACAGTCAGCTGATCGATCGGTTTGCGCATTTTCGTATTCGTACTTCGTATCCTCGTCTGTCTGTCTGTCCGTCCGTCTGTCTGTCCGTTCTGTCTGGGTGGATGGGTGGATGGGTGGTGGGTGGGTGGGGAGTGGGAGGTTGAGTAGTAGTAGTGGGTGAAGGATAAGGGGGAGGGAAGATAAAGGTGTTGGGGGAGGGGCGAGAATGGATGGAAGAACGAAAAAAAATATATACACACACACACAGGCACAGACACAGAAACACACACACGCGCGCACGAAAACACTCACGCACTACACACACACACACACACACACACACACACACACACACACACACACACACACACACACACACACACACAACACACACACACACACACACACACACACACACACACACACACAACCAACACGCACGCACGCACACACACACACGCACACACACGCGCACACACACACACACACACACACATACACACACACACACACATACACACACACACACACATACACATATATGTGTGTGTGTGTGTGTGTGTGTGGGTGGGTGTTTTTACATGCTTATAAACACAAATGTAAGAGACCGAAACACAGCCACAATAGGACTGCAATACACGTAAAGGGATTCGAACCAGCGAAAGAGAACGAAACGTGTTTAGTTATACATGTGTATTTACTTACGAACTTACTAACTTACTGATTGACGTAGATACATACATACACGCACATACTTATACATTCATATATACATACATGTATATTTGTTTGCCTACATACATGCTGGCAGATATATATCCATACATATATACATGCACACACACACACACACACACACTCCTTTACTCCAAAACTTCACCGGCTATCTCTCTCTCTCTCTCTCTCTCTCTCTCTCTCTCTCTCTCTCTCTCTCTCTCTCTCTCTCTCTCTCTCTCTCTCTCTCTCTCTCTATATATATACTATATATATATATATATATATATATATATATATATATATACATTACATTCACACTTATATACACTCCTTTCCTCCCAAACTCGTCCGCCTGTCTTTCCCTCCACTCTCAACCTCAACCTCCCCCCCCTCCCCCCCCCCCCCACACCACACAGCACCAATGTCCGCCATATGGTGTTTAGCCTACATAACTCGAGACCTCGTAAGCCACCACCCCCCTCCCTTCCTCCTCTCCTCCTCCCCCACCTTCCTTTCAGTCTCACGCCCCCCCCCCCGTCCACCTCCACTTTTTTCTTCCCCCTCCCACAAACCCTTTCCCCCCTCTCCCCCCTCTCCTCTCGCCTTACCTTTCTCCTCTCCTCTTTCTCCCTCACCCCCTTCCCTCTTCTCCCTCTCTCCCACCTATCCCCTCCCCCTCTCCCCCCATCGCAACCCCTTTCTGAACCCTCTCTCCCCTTCCCATCCCCCTTCCCCCTCTCCCTCACCACCCCATCCCCCTCCCCCCCCACTCACCACCCTTCCCACTCCCCCTCTCGTCACCCCATCACGAACCCTTTCTGCACCTCTCCCTTTCCCCCTTCCCTCTCTCCCTCACCACCCATCCTCCTTTTCCCTCCACCCCACCCCTCCGCAACCCCTTTCTGTACCTTCTCCCCTTCCCCCACCCCCTCACCACCCATCCCTCTTCCCCCCTCTCTCCTCACTACCCATCCTCCTTCCTCCTCCCCCCATCCCTCTCCCACACCCCTCTCCCCCTTCCCCTCCTTTCCCCACCCCCCTCTTCCCCCCTAACCCTCACTTACCCCTCCTCCTTCCCCTCTCCCCCCATCCCTCTCTACACCCTCTCCCCCCTTCCCCTCCTTCCCCCCACCCCCTTTTCCCCCTAACCCTCACTACCCCTCCTCCTTCCCCCTCTCCCCCATCCCTCTCTACACCTATCCCCCTTCCCCTCCTTCCCCCACCCCCTCACCACCCATCCCTCTTCCCCCCTAACCCTCACTACCCATCCTCCTTCCCCCTCTCCCTCCCATCCTCTCCACACCCTCTCCCCTTCCCCTCCTTCCCCCACCCCCTCTTCCCCTTCCCACGCGCACCCCAGCGGCCGACGGAAGCGCGTGCATCTTCCAAGGTAATGTTATGTCTCAGGAGGAAGCCGCCCGCACTGGGTCACTCGCGGTCTATGGGCGCGTGGCGTCGGCTTCGTTTGTTTCTTTGTCGACGTGTTTTGTTTTTGTTTGTCTGTGGTTCTGTTTTTTTTTCTTTTTGTCGACGTGTTTTTTGTTTGTCGTGATTCTTTTTTTTTTGTCGACGTGTTTTGTTTTTGTTTGTCGGTGGTTCTGTTTTTGTTTGTCGACGTGTTTTGTTTTTGTTTGTTTGTTTAGGTTCTTGTTTTGTTTTTGTTTGTCGGTGGTTTTGTTTGTTTGTTTGTTTTTTGGTAATTGTTGATGGTATTTTTGTTTGTTTGGTTTTTGTTTTATCTTTGTTGGTGGTTCTGTTGATTTTTGTTTTTGTTTTGTTCTATGTGTTTTTTGCTTGTTCTTGTTTTTCTTTGTTGGTGGTTCTGTTATTTTTTGTTTGTTAATTGTTCATGGTATCGTGTTTTTAGGTTTTGTTTGTTTGTTAATCGTCGGTGGTTCTGTTGTTTATGGTTTAATGTTTAATGTCTATGTTTTTGTGTTTATTTCGATGGTTTTGTTTATTTTTGTTTGTTTGTCCTTGTTTTTGGGTTATGCTTATTCATTTGTGTATATTATTGCTTTTCATTTTATTATCATCATTATCATTAATATGGATGTTTTAATACTTATTCAATGTTTTTTTTACATTATTTTCCTATTGTTTTTGTCTTTGTTATTGTTTTTATATTTGTTGTTATCATAATTCATATGAACTTCTTCATTATTTTTGCAGTTGTTATCATTATAATAGTCATAATATCTATTATTGCGGTCAAACCCACGAAGTAATTTCATATACACTGATTCACAAGCATGTAATAAATAAAAATTATTAGGAATGAGATAAGTATAAAAAGAAAGAGATGAAGAAAAGTATATAAAAGTGCGGAAAAAGTGAGTGTCGTGTGTAGTTCTTTGGTGTGTGGTGTGGTTGTTTGTGTTTGTGTCCAAAATGTTTGTGTTGTGTAGTGTGTGTGTGTGTGTCCGTGTTTGTGTGTGTGTGCGTGTGTGACCGTGTGTGTATGTGTGTTGTGCCGTGTGACCGTGTGTTGTGGTGTAATATAAAAGTGTTGTGTTCCGTTTTGTGTGTGTGTATGTGTGGTTTTGTGTCCGTGTTGTTTGTGTGTGTGTGTGTGTGTGTGTTGAAAATATGAACAGACAAAGAAAAGATGAATGAGTGTAGAAGAATTGCAAGAACAGGAAGAAATAAACACATACTACACGATTTCTAAAAAATAAGAAAAGAAAAAGAAGAAAAAAAAAGAAACAAAACAACAAAACTAACCTAAGTAACACACCAACGAACCCCCCCCCCACCCTCCCCTCCCCCTAATGAAAATCCCCGTCTCATGTTATCTTAACCTATTTCCCTCTAACACCATTCCCCTCTTTTCTCTTTCTCTCTCTCTCCTACCTTTCCCTCTCCTATTTTCCTACCATTCTCTTCTCTCCTCCTTCCCTCTCCTTCCCTTTTCTACATCGTTTACCCCGTCCTCCAGTCTTCCTTTTTTTTGCCCTCTTATTTTCCTTTCTCCCATCCTCTCCTCTCTTATCCTCCCTCCTTTCCTGCATTCTCTTCCATCTCCCCCTTTCCTTCCTTCCTACTTCTTTCCCCTCCCTTCCTCTTCCCTCCCTCCATCCCATCATCCCCCTCCCCCGTCCCACTCTTCTCTGCCATCCCCCCAGCTCACTTTTCCCTCCCCTCCCCCCATCTCACTCTTCCCTCCCCTCCCACTCTTCCCTCCCCTCCCCCCATCTCACTCTTCCTCTCCCTCCCCCCGTCCCACTCTTCCCTCCCCTCCCCCACACCCTCTCCCCCTCACCCCTCCCTCAGCCCTCTCGACATACGTAGCAGTTAACGATGAACAGAAATACAAAAGGCGTTAACGAATGTTCTGGAATTTTGTTCTTTGTGTAACTGAACGGGCAATTATTGTTCTTCAGGGGGGAGGAGGGGGCGGGGAGGGGGAGGGGAGTGGGAGGGGACGTGGGCGGGAGAGGGAGAGGAGGAGGAGATAGGAGGAATGGGGGGATAGAGGGAAGGAGAGCGATGGGGAAGGGGGGGGATGGGGAAAAAGAGGATCCTGTGAGAGGGGTGGGTGGAGAGAGAGAGAGAGAGAGAGAGAGAGAGAGAGAGAGAGAGGAGGAGAGAGGAGAGAGAGAGAGCAGAGAGGGAGAGAGATGAAAGGAAAGGAAAGAGACAGGAGGAAGAGATTGGAAGGAGAGGTAGGAAGAGAGAAGAGGGGAGGTTTCGAGAATGAAAAAGGGAAGAGAGAAAGAAAGAAGGGGTGAAAGAGAAGTAAAGGAGAAAGGGAGAGAGAGAGAGAGAGACAGTCAGACAGACAGACAGAGAAAGAGATCTTTTTTTTTTTTGCTTTTTCTTTTAAGCGACGAAAGAAATACAAAATGAAGATACAAACGTCCGAAGCGAATGAGGAGAAGGCAGACAGACATAGTGATAAATCGCAGTAGAGATCAGCCCCGGGCACTGTAACATGAGAAAATCGCCCTTAATGCCAATACCCAGCGCTAATGGAGATAGAAAGGGAGAAAGGGGGAGGGGTGGAGGAGAAAGGAGAATAAAGAAGGAGCAAGTTATGAAGGAGAGAAAGAAAGAAGGGGAAAGGGGATAGGAGAGAGGAAGGGGAAGAAGAGAGGGAGAGAAAGAACGGAGATGTGAAGAAGGAAGGAAGAAAAGGAGGAGGAGGAGGGGAGAAACGTAATGGAACTTTGAGGATGAGAAATATAGAAGAAAAGGGGAAGAGGGAAGAAAGTAGAAGAGGAGACAGAGTAAAGGAAAGGATGAGGTGAAAAGGCAAAGGAGAAGAGAAGAGA